>JAAAPX010000103.1:0-43622 GCA_012656285.1 Aspergillus fumigatiaffinis
TTACTATATATACTGAATGATATTTACTATAATTCTTTATATACTAATTAAGGTTGCTAATTACTTAGGTAACTTACTTATTACTACTACTAAGTAAGCTAATCTAATTATACCTCTTACTTATTAATAAAGAATATACTAAGCCACCACTAAGATTATTTTAAAGTGAGAATACAAAGAAATAATTAGTTAATTCTGTGGATTATTAATAAAGAAATAATAATATTTAAATACTAGATCTGGTAATTAATATCTCTTAGTAATGGTTGAACCCTAGCAGTTCTAATAGTGGGTGCTGACTAAGATTTATAACTCCTGTTAATGACTAAGAACTCTGTAGACTAAGTTCAGCCTAGGTAGGGGAGGATATGATATTGATAGTTATATAAGAAGGTTTAATATGATCTATGAGCATATGGCGCTATCTAAGGGTTATTATTATGGGGTATGTAACTATTTAGATCATCACACTCCTTCATAGCTTAGATAGAATTATAAAAGGGGGCTAGAACCCTTTGATATTAATGTGACATGTACAGGGCGGCCGCAGGCCTACCCCCTACCCTTGCACGATTTGAAGGCTCTACTCCCATTGCGATGAGCGTTATCCCACTAAGTAATAAGGGTGCAGCTACTTTATATACCCTATTAAGACTACCCTTCCTACAACTGCTATAGGTTTAATTAGAAAGGGCAAGGTTATGGCTAAGAAGGCTAAGGCAAAAGCCTAACTAGATAAAGTTACCTAGAATTATAGGATGTAAGTATAGTATCTCTTATATATAAAAACTTCTTATGGTATATACCTCTAGATACTATACTAACAGGCTTATAACTACCCACCTCTTCTTTGCTATAGCTAGTCTATTTACTATAGCTTAACTTTAAGAACTCCTAACTATAATGTAATAAAATAAAAATACTCTTTCTTTTCTAGAAGTTAGCTCTATTAATGATATTATGCATGCCCTTAATAGGTCAGATAGGTCTGGGTTAATTACTTATATTTAATCTAGGCTTCATCTAGTGGACCTTATTAAGTTATATAGTAGGAAAAGGCTAGATTATTAGTAAGATAGTAGTTAAGCATTCGCGGATTCTAAGACTATATTAGATATTATAGCTAAGAGATTCTGCTGTTAGAATAAGGCAGCTTAGAGTTTAAGCATTAATATAAGATCCTTTAACATAGATTGTATAACAGCAGAAACTAGCACAGGATTACTTAAAAGTTTGGTAGTCCTATTATCTACTTAGTCCCATCCAGAGGGGAATTTAATATTTCTAACTTAGTATATATAATTACCCTTCTTAGTATTAGTACTAAGCTAATGTTAACTAGAGTTCAAAGGATATTAATACACTACTTTAATAATTTCCTAGAAGTGCTTGGTGAAAAGTGAGGTGACTTCTTATAAAATTATATCTAATATCTGGATAGAAAGTTAAGAGATCTTTCACATTTATGTCAGTGTAGTCTGCTATGACTGGAATTAACAATCCTAAGTGAAATTAAAGGAAAAAAATTTAATTTAAATAAACTACTCTCACTCCTCCATCCTCTTTAAGCTCTCTCTGGAGGTGGTAGGTACTAACACTAGATAAATAAGAATGTGACTTAGTCTATGGCCTTCTATTTATATACAAACTAATTGCCTAACCTAAATTCTAAGGTTGAATTAAAACTAATCTGGAGTGCTCTATCTGTATTTTATAGTTTAGAGGGCTTTTTATCTTTCACTGGTAGTCTGTCAACGGAGGGTATGATCACTTATGATCCATGTTTATGAATGATTGGAGCGCCACAGGCCCACAGCTAATTATGGCGTTGCTGTGGAAATGCTTGGCAGGCACCCATGCCACTGGTTTAGGACTGCGGCAGCGATGCGGCGCTAAGCTTTCTTTAGCTTCCTCAGCCATGTCCTAACTAATAGTCGCAAGCCTCAGTGTACCCTCAACTCTCTTAACTGCATCAAAGGATGGTTGACAGCTAAACCTGTTTCCGCATTCACCCACCCCATTTGATTGTGGCGTTCCATGGCTAATAATTCTAAAAAGCTTCCTGGTCATTTGTCTCCTTTAGGTGCCAGCCAGGCAAGCTTCTGTTCTTTTGATAATACAGGATCCAGACAGATTACACTAGTTTGAAATTATTTTATATGGAGCATCGGGTCTGCGAAACATAATCAGGATGCTGATCCAGGCAGGTCTATAAGAAAAGCGCATTGCTTGTTAATCAGATTTAAAAGACAGAAAACTAATGCATCAAACATCGCTCCCGCATTTGCGTGACGGCGAGGGAAAACCAAAGTTGGGGAAAAAACCTCGCCGGAGCAGTGCACCGGAGCTAGACCTAAGAAGGATAAAGCACCATCTCTGGGTCGTTATGTACAAGCAAAAAACCAAAAGAATTTGTGGTCTGAGCAACCAATCGCTGGCTAGTGGAATCCTACCACTCCATGTGCTGACATCTAATAATTCGCTGCATCTTCATCGGCAGGTTGAGTCTGATGCTCGCAACGCACCAAAACCTAAACTTGGGCTGTGCTATTGCCTTTGGCTGCGTTGAACAAGCGAGCAGACATCTCGTACGCTGGGGCATACTGGTTGAACCACGCGCTGATCTGGCCTGCACTGGGTCGAGGGTTGCGCCAGTCCCGGAAGAGATCAGCTACAATGCTGAAGAGTCCCACAAGTTGCACGCCAGCGGCTTGCATGCGAGAGTTGGAGACGTCTCGGATGAGAGGAGATGTAGTCCCGGACGCTTCCACGTTAGCCCAGACGCTATAGCCTTCTGCTCGGAGAGATAAGGCTAGGAAAGCTGTACCTGTTAATAAGATCAGCACTCTCCTCCTCACTGTCGGCCTCTTGCCCTGCAACCACGTCTGGCTAGACTTACAGACATCTGTAACGATTCCTGCCAAAATGATTTGTTTGCGGCCAGTTGCCTCAACCGCGTGCCTGAAGTCGGGGTTGTCCCAGGCATCAATCTGACCGGGGCGTTCAATGAGGGGAGCATCAGGGTACATGTCCATGATTTCCTGCAGAAGAGGTCCATTCGGGCCTAAGTTATTAGCATCAGCTGGCTGCAAATTAATGTGTATTAATTAATAACAGCAGAGGACTTTGCTTTTCTGAATCTCACCGGTTTGAAAAGATGTGGTCATAATGACGGGAATGTCGAAAAGCTTTCCAATAGCGGCATGTGCAATCATGTTCCTGTAGAAAATACCACCGTCGAAGTCTCTGGCTAAGTCGAATAATCCGACTTGGTGATCGACGACGAGAAGAACCTTCAGGTGTAGTTAGGAGCAGCTGATTCTATTCCAGATAATGTACATACCGAGTTATTTACGTCTAGGCGCTCGAAAGGAACGGCTACACCCAATCTGTTAGAGCATATATTCATAGAGAACGCCTTCTGGATCACATACCGGGCGGCACAGGTGTGGCCCGAATGGGCAATAGTGCAGCTAGGAACATAGCCAAAAATGGCAATATAGCAAACATAGTGTTTGTTAAAATAAATTCCGGCTGTACTGTAGGAAGGAAATTATGTTTGTATGGTTTAATCTATATAAACGAGACCACCAGATTTGGAACCTGGGTGTGCGTATGGCCTGTTTATCTATTTTTCAAAGTTGTGTCATGGAATAATAGCGAATTGCCCCTCGACGCCCATCCATGAACTCCCTGCCAAAACATCCTAGAAAATAGCCGATGCCAACGTGCTGACCATTGCTGACCATTGCTGACGGAGGATGGGCTACAAAGGCCAAGGAAAATTAAACTTTAGCCACGGAAACCACGAACGAAGCCGTGGCGAAAGTATTAATAATTTAACAGTTTGCCTGCCTTGAGAACCATTCGTGATTGGATCAAATTCGTAAGTTCTACGGCAACCATCATACCTGAGGTTATGAACAGAATTTTCGTTGATGTCACCATGCTGGGTTGTAATTGTTGGGCTGCCTAATCAGATGATTATTAAGTGCTTATGCGACACTTATCAAATGTCCCACGTTCTTGATTCTTGTCCAGAAACAGGAGTCCTTGAATGGATATAAGAGTAGGATCGAGATTGTGGTAAATCACCGGCCGAAATCCGCATTCCTTATTACAAATCAAACTCTCTGCCTTAGTAGGTTAATCGGTTCTGAGCCACTCAGTTACTTAAAACCTCACCCTCCTCTTTCTTGATTCACTGCGCATCTGATCATTCACTCGTTTCCTATGCTACAATGACGTCAAACAAAGCCGCCTTGATAAGGAAACCCGGCGGGTTGATTGAGCTAGAGGCAATTGAAACATGGGTTCCAGATTGTGGTGAACTTCTGGTCCGAGTTGAAGCTGTGAGCTTCAACCCCATAGATGCAAAACTCCAAAGGTACGCACCTGGTTAATTACACCTTTTGATTGACTCACTGAGATTGAACCCAACCAAGGTCTAATCTATTCCAACCCCAATACCCGCTCATTGTGGGGTTCACCTTCGCGGGCACGGTTATGTCTACTGGACCTGATGTCAATTCAGTTAAGCCCGGCGATCGAGTAGTGGTGGCTCGCTGGGGAAAGACTGGATATGATAACAAGTTCGGAGCACTCCAGAAATACGCACTGGCTCTGGAGGAGAATACACTGAGACTTGACCTAAAAACCACCTTTGAAGATGCCTCGGGGGTTATCGCCAATCTAGCAACTGTTGTCTCTGCTCTTAATATTTACATGGGCCTGGCATTGCCTCCAGTTACTGGAAAGGCACAGAGAAACGGAAAGCGAATACTTGTGTATGGCGGATCATCAGCAGTGGGGGGACTCGCCGTCAAATACGCTACTGATGCTGGATATGACGTCATAACTACTTCGTCGACAACAAACAGAACGCTTGTTGAGGGGCGCAGCGCAACGCATATAATCGACCACTGCCTCCCAAAGGGAGAAATTATCCGGGAAATACGAGCTCACGGGCCTTACGATGGAATTTTTGAGGCCATTGGCTCGCAGGAGACCACACAACTTATTGTTGAATTGCTTCGAGAAACTGGCGGGCAATTTTTCTCAACCAGCCCTTCTCCCGGGGATGATCAGATACCTCAAAATGTACAGAAGAAGTGGGCGGGATATTCCGAGACCCTTGTTTCTCAAGAAGCAAACCGAGAACTACGTGTTTGGTACTTGGGAAGTTATTTACCAGAAGCCCTGAAGAATAGCTCCGTGTGGCCCAACCCTGCGCTATGGCTTGAAGGGGGATTGAATTCTGCCCAAAAAGCGCTGGACTTGCTATATGACGGTAAGGTTAGTGGGAAAAAAGTGTTGATAAATCCACAAGAATAGCTTGGCTTTGCCTTTCCTATATTTAGATTATTTACCGCATGCGATTCCTTGAACAAATAGTTTACTTTATAGTTTGCCTTGTCTTCTAGGATGATTACTAAGTTTTTTATGATAACTAGTGACGGGACCATTCCTCCCACTCCTGAACCTCCCAATGACTGGATCAACTTTTACATCCAAGTTGGCACCAAAGGCTAAGAACTTGACAGGGCTACTTTCCAGCCGCTTATATTCTACACGAGATACACAAATTCGAGAGGCGCTCACCACGCTTGTGGTGTCCGCACATCAAATGTTGAATCCAGCGTATTTACCACTAACCTGATTGCGTGATCCACCGCTGTGCTGCCGCAGACTCTAGGATACTTTCTAAATTAAATAACCTCACGGTGCTTTGCAAATTATAATTACCAAAGATCGATTATGCGTCTGTAGGTTCATAAACATTGGTTGCAATTATTTTAAGATTTACAGAAAAGCATCCTAATATCCCTCGGGACTATTATGACTACTAATCATCGAGGAATGTATCTTGATTCCTTAATCAGGCTAGCGGTAAATACACATTTGACTGTGCGTCCTCTCAAATCAAGGGGTATCTCCCACCTGACATAGTACCCCAAATGCAGGTCTATCATTGTTGAATCACGTGCGGCTCGGAAACTAGTTCCATGTTCTTTCCGCTTATGGTAAGGATACGATAATCCTGCGCTCCGCTGGAACTGTCTCTTAAATCCCCACCACCACCACCACCACCATCACAATACTGCAACCGCATTTCCCACTACCATACCAATCAGCATGGCTTGTGGCTCTATTGCTGAGCTCACGACATACATTAGCTACTTTCTCTGAGGCGTGATTAATTTTAGCTAAGTGCCCTCCAGGAACGAGGAGTATAAGCGGAAAGTTGAGCATTTGGTTGCGCCCGTTGTGTGTCACTTTCCTTTCCACTGTGGACGATAAGTGCAGGGCTGTCGCCTCGAATATTGAGGAGCTTAGCGGCGAGTTCACAACGATCAAGTTCTACCATGTCGACGTCAGGAAGCACGGCATGCTCTCCAGAGCCCTTTCCAACACTAAATTGCCTATCGTCGTCTTCATTAAAAATAGCAGAGACTTTTTGAGCCTAACCTCAGATGTTTCCCTTCCACGTATTCGGGAAGGTCTCCAGGCACTCCAGACAGCATATTGTTAAAGCACTCGCACTCCGTCGCTAGATAGGCACGATGTTATTCCCGAACACTTACTTCGAACAAGCTTTGGAGCTGGTCCTATGTGGCACTGTCTACATACATATATTAGGGCTGGGGCTTGCCCACGTTTATGGTGATCACGTGACGTCGTTCGGGTCCAAAACTGGGCGTGTCCCAGCTCCTTCCACATCCAACTTCAGGACTTGTCAGTCCCACTTAGTCATTCCGGAATCTGTTTTTAATCCCCGCCCTTCGTTGTATGTACCAACCCATGAACCTGTTAGGCAACCTTGGCAGAAGCAGCCTAATGGTCCATGACATCTATAAGAACATTAGCACCTTGCATATTTTCTGAGCTTGTTTAATTCAGCAGCGCTAATATAAATGTCAAAGACGATGTGCGGAATTGGCTGCTTATTCCGAAAAATTACCCGCCGTAGCTGGCCGATGACTGAGATATTGAATAAGAAAACTGAACGAGATCATTAGGTTGACTGACCTAGAGTGAACCTATGTATATAGCAAGTACAATACAATGTATGGACTTGCAAATAGTCCCGGTGTGCTGTTCTCAAGGAAGCCACCATGGAAAGACAACCAGAATAAATCCCGGCCCGCCCCACCGGTGTTTGGTGGGGAGCCTTTACATCCCGTGCTAAATATCTAGCTGAACACGGTTAGCGGCAGATTTATAAAGGGCACTTGCGATCCTGCAGCTCAGTCTCCTGAAGGACTAACCATGGTTCGGAGCTATCCAGCGGCAAGGAAAAATGAAAGAGAGGAATCAACTCGAAATGGAATTGATGGCAAAATCAATAGCAGAACGCCAGAGCTGATAATCACAGAATCCCAATTCTCCAATTGTACTCCTTGACCCGTAGCCAATAATATGCCCCAATCAGGTTTGTGGCTTAGAAGCGTCCGGTTGTTTAATCATGATAACTCTTTAATCTCTGAAGAGTGATGTGGATATCTACAGCGCATCCGACTTCCTCCCCAAGACTCTCCTCGACGCGGAGAAGGGACCGTCCTATGACGTGCGCAAGACGGCATTTCAGGATACAATGGGGACGATGCAGACTCGCTGGGAGTGGTTTGAGGAGTAAGTTGCTCTGGACAGATAAACGACTACCCGTCCGGAGGATATCCCGGGCCATGGGTCCGACCTTGAACGACAAGATCAAGGACAAGGCGCCGGACGAATTGGTTGCCCGCCCAGAGCATGCCAATTTTTGTCTGGCCATGTTCGCTGGTGGATTGGTGTTTGGAAGCGCGCACCTTTACGGCAAGGTCTCTTGACCACCTGGTTTGTTTCTACGACTGGTGCTGAGGAATCACAGACTACCCCTGGAAATCTCTTGGAAAGGCACAGATTGTGGATGTTGGAGGCGCTGTTGGTGAGCACGTCCTAGTCTTGGGGTTCTGGAGGTCAACTGTATGGAAGCTGACTTCTGTTCTGCAGGTGGATTTTGTATTCAGCTCTCCCGCCTTTACCCTGAGCTGGACTTTGTGGTACAAGACGTGCTCCGGCCTTGAGGCAGGCGCAGTCCTCGGTTTGGCCCAAGGAGAACCCCCAGGCCCTCGCTGAAGGCCGTGTGTCTTTCATGACGCACGAAATTTTCCACGAGAACCCCGTCAAAGGGGTTGATGTCTACTGGCTCAGATACATCATGTAAGTTGCCCCAAGCTCCTCTTCTTCAAGACAGCCAAATCAGCGCAGGGAAGTCATAATTAGGTCTCTTCTTAAAAGAGGCATATTTGACCACTCCAGTCCTTCAAAAAAGGCAGAAATATAACACCCGTCAAGGCAATGGCCTCAAATTAGCAACTTCGGGACGCATTGACAAATTATCGCTCCGCAGATAATGTCCGAGGCTCATTATCAGCCACCTCCCACTAGGCAGTACTCTGTCAGAACCGCTATTAAGCCATCGCCACCACCAACGTACAAGCAACTTTTTCCGCAGGCGGGCAGCCAGGTCATTTACCGCTTCCTTGGAAAGACGACGACAATCCATCTCCAATTCAGGGCCAGGTGTCATCTTACGGGCCGTTGACGGCACACAACTTGGTGTTAACTGAGAAGCCTGCAAAGCCAATCGACGCTAGAGAGCAGCCTCCCAATGAATCAAACGCAGATGGCTACCAGGTCAGCTTGGAGAGCATGGCCTTGCACGTGGCCGGTTTAACGCTGTGTTGCTCCAGCTCCTTTCGTCTTGTCGATCTGGCAGCAGCAGGCGGGCCAGAAGGGGGCAGTTGCGGAACGGTATTCGTAGCAGAGGTGCCAAATTAGCCAGGCGTCAGTTTACAATCCTACCGCGTTGCATCAACGAGGCACTCAGCAAGTCGCATGAAACAATCGACGGCCAGGCCTTCATGCTGTTAGTACTGCAGCATCACCCATACCGTGACAAGATTACGATGGTCGCTGCCCTAATGAGCCGGCTGGCTCCTGACGTGGTCCGGAGTGTCGCCAGAAGAGACCATCGCATATCAGCCAATGCTATCATGTCTGTGATTGGACGCTGGGTCTCCCAGGCGGCCTATGCCGGCGGGACTCCACATGCGTGAGTATGATCAGGGTGTTCAAAAGCAATTGGTGCAAATTTTGGCGCAGTCATAGTGCTGTGATCAGAAGGATTACATGGGGCGGCGGCGTACTATGTAAGAGATCATACAAGTGACTTCCTTAAATACAGTACTGTACTTAGGTGCGATTTGCAAGCATTTCCATCAATATCTAATCGATCTATACATGTCCCATTGATGTGCCGTCCACATAGCTACTAAGCCCACTAAGAAACATGAGGACCTTGGGCACCTATGTGTTCTTATAACCACCACAAATCAGAGATCTAAAGGCCGCAATGACAAAGCATATAGCCCATTGTCTCTAAGCTCAAGAACCTAACATACAGGCCCAAGTCATGTTGACTTCACAAAATCAATCAAAGCAGAGATATCATCACCACCATGACCAGCCGCTACTGCCTTCTCCATAAATTCCTTCATCAGACAAATAAAATCCACAGAGACATGCTGGGCCGCACTGGCATCAATAATATTCTGAATACCAACTAATTGCATGCCGAGATTCGATCGTTCGCTTGCATACTTTCCCTCATTAATCTGCTTTGCCATCCCTTTAGTGTATTCAGTCATCGCCCCCAGCCAGGGAACCAGGAGGTCCACAAACTTAACCACAGGAGTACTCGACCTTACAAGCGCGGTTGCATGCAGGAAGCCTAAGAAGAGGCTATACATACCACTGAGAAGGGCAAGGTCATGCAGCAACGCGGAACCCACATCCTCACCAAGGAATACGCACTTGGCAAGCACCGAGAGATCAGCCTCAGCAGTCTTGAATGCATCCAGTGACCCACTATACAGGATAAGAGCATGAGGCAAACCAATCATGGAAGGGGTGGCCATGATCCCGCCATGGATGTATCCAGCACCATGACTAACAAGCAGGTCTAACAGTTTCCAAGCTTGGTCAGGTGTTCCATTAGTGAGGTTGATGATTGTTTTGCCGTGGAGGTGGTCAAGCGCGCTTTCAAGGGTTGCTTGGACCACAGTATTATCAAGGAGGCAGACAATGATTAGATCACTTGCGTTAATGCCATCCAGTGCTGTATGGGAAAGCATTACACCCTTTTCAAGAAGAGGGCTTGCCTTTTCCAGAGATTGATTCCATACAGTGACTTTATACTTCTCTTCAAGGAACTAAGAGGTTAGGGCTGTTCCCATAGCCCCGAGACCAAAAATACTAACAGATGACATTGTGATTAGGATTTGAGGAGAGAATATTGATCTATATGTTGATTGATGCATGCATTCAGCGAATTCCTATGTAATTTATACACCCGCTCTCTCTTCCACGTCGATCCATCTTGATATCTGTATCCTTGGCGGCCAAGAGTTGCTTTCAAATCAGTGTGGGGATACCTCGTATTTGACAAATCAACAGTACAGTGGGGTAGTTTACCGCCTACTAGTAGCTAAACCTAATTAGGAAGGAACCTGATTCCATTATCCCCTCGATTGTCGCCAAGCCTGATCAAATAGTGGATCTTAAGCAGGCCCCTGATATGATTGGCCGCTTGGACCTTGCTTAGCAGGAAGATAGATTGAGTATATCTAATTGGATAGATTCCTCACTGCATTCCTCATGTAAACCTAGAATTCAGAGTCTGTTACCTCTATTATAGAAAATTAAATGTAATGAGTGACAGAAGTTTAATTTCAACTTTTACTATTAATGTAACTATAGAAATCTATCTAGTAAGAATGCTTTATATTAGGTCTGCAGAGAGGCACCTTGCAGGCCTTGCAATTCCAGTTGGTAAGGTTTATATCTAATATCTATTGATAGATAGTACCTTGCTGCTACATATAATTTGTATGGAGGCACTAGATACACCTTATCTATAGCTTTTTAGGCCTCCGCTCCTTTATATGCTTAAGAGAGCTATCTAATTGTATCTGACTATCTGGAAGGTTGATATGTGCAGCCTTTTGCTTAGGCTGGTATGTCAGCTCTGTTTGATATTGTAATAAGGCCTTAAAAAGCTCCCATTAGAATTGAAGCTGTGTAAATTTTGATTAATTTAAACACTATGCATCTACACAGCTAATTTGGTAGATAGAGGCTTTAGTAGATGTATTAATTTAATGCAGAGAAAGTAGATAGTGATAGTTACCTTAGAATATAGATAGATAAAGGCCTAAGCTAAAGTAGGCTGTATTAATTATATAGATTAGGAATAATAATGAAACTAGAATGCAGGGGTAAAGGCTTTTTACTAAATTATATTCTTTAGTTTATTACTAGGCTGTACTGCATAAGATAGGAAAATATAGCTCCTATTCTATAGGCCTATATCTATATAAGAAGTTAATATAAGAAATAACTATAGGCCTATTCTAGGAATAAGGAGCTAATATAGTAGTCTAGAGTTTTAATTTATTAATACTAAGGAGCAAAATAGATAGTTTAATCTAATATAAAGCCTATTAATGTTAAGGTGCTTTATTTAAAAGTAGATAAAGTAATTATATTAATAGCAGGGGAAGCTGACTTTAATTATAATAATGCATGCATGGGTACTTCCTAATTATTATAATATATTCTTACTACTTAAGAGCAAGAAACTCTAAGAATATAAAGTATATTTAGTAGGTACCTAAGACTAGCTATATATATACTAGTAGATACTAATAAATATTCTCTATAAAAAGGATCCTAGTAGCTAACTTAATAGAATATTATGCTTAGGTAGTAATAGCTATACTAGATATTATCCTAGGCTACTATTTAAGCTATAATCTCTTTAAGTAATATAGTAGAGGCTTAGTAGTAGTGGGTTTATTAGGTTCTAAAAGGCATGGGTTAATATTCACTATCTTAAGATTAATAGAGGAAGTAGGAGTGCTAGTACCTAACTAGCTATATAATTCTAAAGAAGTATCTATACTATTAATAGAGGAAGTATCACTATAAGTTAACTAAGGTCTTTTTATAAGATATTTTAATTTAATTTTAGGATTATATAAGTGTACTTTAATAGTATATACTAAGAATTTAGTAGCCTCTATAAACTTAGGGATATTATAGCAGGCTGCCTAGGTGTAGCTAATCCTCTTATATGCATAGCTAAGATAAATATTAATAAGATAGTAATAGAGTGAATCTTTTTACCTAGAAGGGAATCTATATAGAGGTAGATTAGATACTAAATACTATAATAAACTATAATAAATAATGTAAATATTAGTTAGGTAATTTAGGGCTTCTACTTCTTTAGATAGTGATTTCTCTAACTCTTTATATTTAATTTTATTAGCCTTAATATTATTACTCATAGCCTAGTTACTTTAGTTATCTTACTAGCTTAGTTTATAGAGCTTTAAGAGCATAACTATATCCTTAGTAACCTAGATATATTATATAAGTAGCTTATCTATATTAAAGTACTCTACTTTAGGGCTATAGAAATTCTCTATAAGTTATATTTACTTAGGAAAGATATATTCTAGAATAGGAATATCCTAGTCTTTATTATTAGAGTTATTATCTTTATAACTTTTAGCTTTAGACTAGCTAAGAAGTTGCTTAATCTGCCTATTAACTTTAAGCACTAGCTTATTATGAAAATATTCCTTTCTAGCTATCTTATAGGTATCCTTTGCTAGGTTCTTCCTTTACTAAGAGAGCTCTTTTTTAACTACCTTATATCTTTTATGTAGATAAGGGAATTACTCCTAAGCTTTTACTACTATACTAACTAGTAATTACATCTCCTTCTTTAGCTCCCTCTACTCTTATCTAAGCTCTAGGATTTTAGGGTCTTAGTAAATAGTATATTTCTACTAGTTAGTAAGATCTAATAGGGTAAGGATATCCCTCTTCCTAAGCATGCTTCTAGCAGCCTAAAGAAGACCTTCCTAAGAGGGTTAGAGAAGCATAATATACTAGAGATCACAGCTAATAAACTATAACTAGTAATACCTTTTAAAAACTATATTATTAGACTAGCCTAGCACTCTCTACTACTCCTAGCTTATGAAGTTCCCTATAAGGTTAAGTTAGATATAGTTAGAGGGTACTTTTATTTAGTAGACCTATCTTTATAGAGAGAATATATAGTTAACTTTATTAGTAGTCTAGTGCTAGTAGTTATAATAGCTAATATTATCCTTAAACCTAGCATCTTAACCTAGCTCTTTAAGAGCTTATTAACTTAAGTTATATATTATTAGTAATAACTTATAGAGCTTATAGCTGTGCAGAGTATACTTAATATATTAAAAGAGAGGGGTATTAAGAATCTCTAGCTTCCACTAGAGGGGAAGATCCTATCACTACTTTAGAACTTAAAGCTACTATATTAGCTCTAAGGTTAAGTTATTAAGAAAAGTACTATTACAGAAAGCTAGTGAAATAATTTAGTTAATTAGGTAATAGGCTATTTAATAATTACTATGCATAAAGAATTTAGTTCTAAGAAAAGAGTTAGCCTTAGTAACTAGCTATCTATAGATTTACTTACCTATTAGTGCCTTCTAGCTAGCCTTTAAGATTATAAAACTTAATAATAGTATAAATAATATTATACTTATTATTAGGGTCTTTAAGAATAAAGAGCTTAATATTATAGTAGTAGACTAAGTCTAGAAGATAGTTAGCTAAGATATATTTAGGAAGGTTACTCTAGAAAGTCTGCTTATATTTATATTTATCTAGTAATAACTTATAGCTAGTTTAGGAAGCTTTCTAAGAAAGAAGTATACCTAGTTATATTCTAGTAATAGCAGACTAGAGTTATACTATAGTAAATTAAATAATTATACTCCTGTAATAGAAAAATCTTAAATATATCTAGTAATAGTAATATAAGATATAGAAGATATTAATATTAAGTATATCCTTCTTCTTTATATACCTAGGGATTTTTTACTCTATAGGGAATACTTAATTTAGGAACTACTGCTAATATTAATAGTAGAGCTATTAGGGCTAAGGATAACTAATATACTTATTATATCTATTTATAGATATTATTATTCAGACAGTACTATATAAATAGACTAAAGTATTAGCAGAGTTGCTGCTAGTACTTATTATATAACTAAAGAAGCTTCTATTATAAGGTCCTATATATCTAATTAAAGAAATTTATATAGATTATTTAGTCTTCTAAGAGTAAATACTTTATATAGTCTTCTTTTAAATAGATGTAAAATCTATTAGTAGTATATTAATAATATATAATCCCTTTAGTAGTCTAAGAAGATGTATATATATCTTTACTAGTATCTTTTAATCACTATAAGACCTTCTAATATCTTAGGTTTAAAGTTTAGAGGTAGCTATCTAAGGCTGCAGAAATACTTAAGCCTAGCTTAAGTTTCTTTATAGAGGATTAGGTTAGTCTAGTACTAATATTCATTAGGATCTATAGGAGGGAGAGGAGGCAGTGATATTAAGATAAATAGATCTAAATATAAGGGAAAGATAATTACTTTTTAAAGTAATTTAAGCAGTAATTAACTTTATAGATTAATATAGAAAGCGCGAAAGTGCCTAGGGGGGGAAAGGAAGAAGTAAGAATAGATGCTATTTTATATAGTATATAGGTAATCTTATTAAATTTAAGGGAGCTGGATCTAGCTGCTGAGGAGGCTATTATTAGTATTACTTTTTATTATAAGTTAAAATAGAGTGGATGCTTACTAAGGTTTAACACCTTAGGATAGTAACTAAACTATACTTAGCAGGTGCCAAATAGTGGTGTGAAGCACATGCCTTAAGTGCTAAAGCAGCAGCTCACTAAGGGAACTTACAGGTGGAAATACAGCTATTTATGGCCTTAGTAGCTGTCATTTTCAGTGTTGATTTCACAGGTCCCCATATTCTGATTGTAATCTAAGAATGGTTTTTAAACCACCTCTTCAACCCTATAGATACTGAATTAATATTTTAGGTCTAGATTAGGACAGTGATAATGATTCTATATTTTATATAAAAATATCAACTTTCTATGGAGATCCAATGATTTCCGGCGTACGGCGGTTGCGAAAGCAATGGGTCGATGTGCATACTGCTTGTGAGTTGAGTATTATTAAATTAGCTACCCTAACTGCCAGCGCTTCCTACGCGTTTTACGCTCATCACCACCTGCACTGGCCAAAGGATATCCGAGCTTGGTTTGACCCAGCAAGCACATCGCCATATATGAAGGGGCCTCGGTCAGTTTGCGCAGCTGATGAGATAATAACCAGCAAAGCTTGATCAAATGTCACGATTGAATCTGGGAATCAACATATAGTGAACCTGTGAGACAGACCGGGACATATTCGCTGTCGCTATCTGTCCCCTTTAGATTTTATTGTTAATACGATCATCGCTCACCCGTATTCGATAAATCCAAACGTTAAGAGAACGGTTCACTTGATTTCCAAGCCTCATTATGGAAGAATTCGATCAAACATTCGAAAGATTTGACCGACTAGTACATGTTTCCACTGCTTCGAAGCCAAGCGAGGCGGCTTGGAAGGACATCCTTCGCGGCATATCGTGGAAATGTATCCTCGTAAACACCCTTTGAAGTTCCCTTTCGCAATTGACTGCAGCATATAACCCTTCATGTTGGCAGACTGATGATTTTTCGGGATGCAGATTGCTGCCGCAGCCCAACCGCTAGTTCAACGAGCCGCGTAATAATTCCTCTCCGGCATCTCGAAGAATCGCGTCTCGCTGTGCTCCACGGTGTGCCAGAAGAGCCATAAAACAGAAACAGAGAAAATATAGAAACAAGGCCTGTAGATAGCACGTATCCGCCGCACATACAAGTTGACAGGTGCCGTAGTACCCAAAGAGGAACGCGAAAAGATAGACGAGCAATCTGCGGGACTGTCAATCGCCGAGAGCAGTAACTCATGGGATTGGACTTACAGAAATGGATACTTGTAGCAACCCGCTTTTTGCAGCAGTCTCTCGGGAAAGCCCACATACGACGAGACTGCTGCAGCCAGTTCCTTCTGTTTAGACGATAGTAGCTGAGATTCGACAGAGGCTTCGTCCGGCTTAGACGCCTGTATTGTAGGAGTCGTTTCTTCTTCTTTCATAATTGAAATAAATGCGCACTGGTCAAAACTGGGAGGTACAAGTTACGATAGAGAGAGCTTGGTGTATATTTGATCGGTCAACTGAGTATCCTGGCCGCTGGCCTATGATATAACAAATTGACCTGAGCTTGTGACCCCTTGGAAAGGGAGGCTTCCGGGCGGGGCCGTGGGTCCTGCCCACTCTAAACTAGGGGGTAGGACTAGGCTATCACGGGAAAACGTACATAATGAGACCGTGGTACTTACAAACATCTCCAGAAGTACGGAGTTCGCACCATGGTCCGGAGTGACATAGAGACTAAAACGGTCTTTATAAGGATGAAATAGGTTCCGTCCTTGATTTACCTATATATCTTTCCTATCTATGACGTTTCCTGCGTTCAAAAGAGTATAGAGCGATGGCTGATATCCGCCGGCTCTCGTCCCACATGTCTTAAGTTTGTCTTACTTTTCTTGACCAGTGACTCCCTTTCCCCTGGAGGCCTACCTCAACACTGTGCAGCAGCTGATCAGTTGACCAGATAAGAAATTCGATATGAACAGTCAAGTGGATAGCTCGAGGCGCTACACAGAGAATAGGAAAGTTTTGCCTCTCGGCTTTGTCCCATCCCCGTATTTGCTGCGCACACTGAGAAGACATAACGTGATTCGACGTACGGATTGGCCATGCAATTCATCTGTGGTGAAGCCATTGCTCCTCCCTCTAACTCATATGAACGGGGCTATGAATCTCTCGTTCTCAACCACTCTGTAGATGGAGTGGAAATTATGAGAAAATGCTCTAGCAATAGTGGATCAAGTGTACATGGTGGGTTGACTTATGGGATGTAGAGAGTGATAAGACTGGTTGAAAGAGAGCTAGAGAATGTTGTCTCAGTCCATGCTTTGCAGAGATACCATGGCTTCTCTGGTGATTGGAGAGAGGAAATATTACCTGACCACAACCAATCATGGCCTTGAGGGATTATCTTGTAAGAACCTGGTTCCCATTCATTCGGGGGGATGCTACATAGGTGCTCCCCTGTCGAATATTGACTGAACGTGAACCGCTGTTATGATCTAGAAGGAGATTTCGATGTCTATTGAGTACGATGAGACTCGTGGAAATAATGGTCAGGCGTAGGTACACTGTAATAACCGCATGTTTAAACGGCCTTTCCCGTGTCTTTTTTCTGTGTTTTAAATTAGACTGCGCACCGACCAACCCGTAAGGTACAAGTCAAGATAGCATAATATAGTAGCAAATTTTAGGACCAGCTGAAATAAGAGTTCCAAATGCGGCTAAAATAGTGGCTTAGGAGGTACGGGGTGGTGGATATAGTTTAGATAGATTTTCTCGTCCGAGAGGCTCTCCCATCTAAAATGCCCAACTAGCGGCCGAAGCCGCCAAATCCCTGATATCGTATGATTTGGATAGCTTCAGATTGGATACACCCGACAGTATACAGATCCCTCTTTCATTGCTTTATCATTGTAAAGTACTAGTGATTTCCGAACCCAAACGAACTTCGCCCTTCGGCATCTCTCTAGCCTTAAGGAATCACAAAAGTTCAAACGAACTTCGAAAAAACCACCCAGAATTCGGATACAACTTCTGAACAATCCTCATGAAAAAGGCTGTTGACGTCAAATCAAATCAATTCCGATGATGACGTTATTCTGCTGGCGGGAAACTTCTTGGCGTACGTAAACAATTTGAGACCCCAATATCTAAAGCTACGGACACGCCACATTTAGGTAGTCTTGGACCAGGTTTCAAGAGTGATCCATTTGTTGCTACTGTGAGTCAATTCCGATAGATAATACCATTTCTGATGATTAACGTACTTTAGCTGCCCGCCGAAGATAGTTCATCCTACAATTGCATTCTTCATCTGATCAATCTGGTACATGAGTCCGTTCTTAATATACTGTACAAAAACCATATACTGACACATTTTTCAGTCCAGGCAATAGCTGTCAAAATGACAGAGTTAAGCACTTAGGACCTCAGTCAAAGGATAAGTCAGAGCAAGAACAGAGGTTCGACTTTTGTGTGTTGCTCTGATAAAATGGCTTTTAAGCCCTATCACAGCCATAGGTAGCCATCAAATGAATCACTCTTGGGACCTGAACTTGTCTAGCATGGTAGAGAAATGACGAGAGCGTCCTACATGTCGCCAGTGTGTAGCTGGATCAGGATGCCCGAAGTTTTCATGCCAGGAATCGGTTTCGTCCTCCGGCCATATTTGATAGTGAAATTCCTCAGCCCCGGGGATTGTTGGATGTACCATCTCAATCCTGGTAACTTTGGGCCCTAGTATTCCCTTCAGAATTGGCTCCTCGATAGTTTGATAGTTTGATCCGCCGTATGGATTGTATCGCTCAGGAGGAGGCGGTGATAACACAGTGACTACTCCTTTATCTTGGGCAATACGATAGGCGTACATAGCAGAAGCTCCCTTCATGTACTTGGACCAGCTTTTGCGTAATTTCTTGGACCGTAAACACCGAGGATGATCATGAGCCATTAGAGGCCCCATGGCCGTTGTTAATGTCTGCATTCCATGTCTATCCGCCCAGTCCTGTGCCAATTGACGGGGTATTCCACTCCACATAACCTGACATCCAGGTCGCCATGCATCATCGTGGAACCGGTTGCGGATTTGTCTTGCCTCCTCGATGGTCAGAAAGTCATGAAAATCTTCAACTGTCTTTGGTGAGCACATATGGATATAGTCAAGATCACAAATTCGAAGCCATATTAGGAGTCCCATGTTGAATGAAATTCTTATAGAGAACTGGTCATATTTAAATTTTGGATACGTACGTCATGATATCACCTTCACTCTTGGAGATAGAGAATATCTCATCACACCTCACACCCTCTACTTCATGAATTACATCTGGACAATCAGAAGATCATTCTGCGGCAACAAGGCGTTTCCCAACCGTGGATCTTCTGTATAAAGTGTTACACGCTATCCGTACTGTACTATCATCCACCTTTTGTTATGTTCATTATGATAAATTACTGGATTATAGCTGTTCCGTAGTGTCTCCAAATAGAGCTTAGACTCGGGGTTCCCGACTGAAGAGAAGAGTATGAACATTTGCACCAGTTTTGCAATCAGTTGGACTGTATAATAGGCTTGACATTCCATCGCGTCAACTGGAGTATGCACCATTGCCTCAGCAAAAGATACCAGATACTCATCCATTGAGAGTAGATCTAACTTGTTCTGCTTAAGTAGCCTGCTGGGGAGTGCATAACGGAAGTAGCTTAGTAGATCCTAAGCAGTCAAGTTCAAGCCAAATCCTGTTGATTATTCCGCTACCAAACACAATGCAAGAGGCACTTGTGTAGTACACGAAGCCAATATCATATGCCTGACCATCCATCCTGAATTAGCGACTTGGTAATACCAAAGATAGAGACCGTGCTGTAAGACAGCCTAGAGCAGTTGAGAAAGAAGGGGAACTCAGATAGGTAATATAAAATCCAACATCGGAGCGTCCAGATGGCTTATCCTCGGTCTCTCCTAGCATTTTGTTTGGGATCTCCGAGTGGGATACCACGACCGTCCCGTCGAATGGGTGCCACCAGGCATATCATGGTGGGTACATCACACGCCCTGTTAACACCGACCGTGCGCAAGAGCGGGATGTGCGAAGCAATTTCTCGAGAGTTTCGCCCTGGACGAGAGCGAGTCCCGTTTAGTGAACAAAACCTTTACATCACATTCTTAGATCGCGCCCTTCGCCGTCGCAGCTCAGAGATGGAGTCTTCTCCCAAGAGTGCTACCAAGGGCTTTATAAAACTTCATAGAATGAGGGCGGCGATGGGACGGACTGAGTCAGAAATAGCACATTCCTGTAGAGAACGAACAAGCCCAGGGGTCTTGAAGGCTCAAGTTGGAAGTGCGACTCTCCAGGCTAATTTTGGATATCTATCATACACGACTGAAAATTTGTTTGTAGAAGTGATTTGCCAGTTGCTGGAGTTGCAGCTTTTATCAAATATGCGTCTTCGGTTGCCTCGATGATATGCCGCCCATTCTTGTTCAAGGTATACCACACGTACGCTTTCACCAGCGGGCCATGCCCAGGCCATACCGGCCCCCATTTACCTGCAAAATTGTCCGTCTGGAAATTACCATTTCCTCGGAATTGCATGGTGATTTCGGCCGCGATGACCGTGCCATCTCGATTGAAGATAGCCTTGCGGAGGCTTAGTTTCTCGGTCACGGAATGGTGCACGGTCAAGACCCAGTCCAAGAACTCGTGGACGTTTCTCTCGGGCTGACCGCTCCATTTGAACTGTGAGTACGTTAGACCGGATTGGTTTGAGCAGTCTTCGGCGATGTCATGATCCTTACAACGGCATCTGCTGAATAGTAAGGTGTGAAGGCATGCGGCTCATTGGTATTTACCCCCTCAAGATAGTCTTCGATATCCGACAAGATTCGGATATATTTGGTACCAATGGCAAAGGCGCGGCCGTATGAGACATGTCTAGTTGAGTCCGCTGGCAGAAATGAGGTAATGATGACAATGAGAATCTTTGGAGAAAGAAAACGAGTGCACCCCTGAACTCTTAAGCTTCTTTGGTACCTTCGGCACACCGATGCCCCTGGGTGGGGCTCGGTGGTGAGGGTTGGGGTGGTTGCCACCTAAGTCAAGGGTCCGTCCCTGGTGGCTTGCCTTGAGAAGTGCGCATCCACCGGGCAAGGAGCGATTGATGAGAGGACTCTGAAAAGTGGAGCGGAGTTACCGGCCTGAGCATCACTGACAAGGTTTACCTCGGACCTGAACAGTGTTATGCTTGGAATAGGGCAGTCGGAAGTGAATCGCCGATATTTTATGTAATTGACTCTAATGAGACGTTTTCTATCAGCTGACTGTAAAGATTACGGGGTTCATGAAACCTACCATATCTATTTTTCACAGCAATAAACCTAGCTTAGTGCAAGCAACTTCGTTTTGTTGTAGCACAACGGTACGCAAACTAATTATTCATTTGGTAAAGACAGCAGCGAAGATCTTAGGGCTCTAATTTTTGATGAGCATTAGAACCGATTCTTAATGATAACTGGCCGCTATCAACTGCAGGTTTCTGCGTGCGTCGATTACACTAACTCGATACCAGTCGCCCAAGGCTGCTGATATTTGGGCTGAGTTTAGCGGCATCTTAAGGGACTGAGTTTGCGAAGAGGACTGGAGATCGGCAGGGGCTAAGCTTTAGGTAGAATATATTTTTCACCACGTAACACTTGCTGTCTATGTCTGCTTCTCGCCGGACGGAATCAGCAGGCCGTCAACGACGTAGAGCTTGCCCGCTTGATGTGCAACTGCTTCCGCTCCTCCTCACCTTTCATAGCACGGGACTCTTCATCCGTAATAAGTACAAAGTCATGCTGTAACAGCCAAGCGTCAGATGAAATGCCATGCTTCTCAGCAAGACCCCCTGGTGCATCGTCAACCCGCTTTGGGTCAATAACCCGGTGATTCATTAACGCCGAACACAGCATCTGAAGATTCGAAAGGGTCGCCGAGCATCTACCCCATGTCCTAGGACGTCCACTTACTACAAGATCAGAAGAAGACTGAAACGTTTATGCGAACCAGTGACGGAAAAGACTGGGCAGGCGATATTATAGTTACACCTCAAAAGTTTGAGATATGTCTACTATTACCCATAGCATAGTTCAATGTTCAACCAGAGAGTGGTGTTCGAATCCCTGGCTGCCACAATTCGAGAAAAAATTAATGCGCCAAACAAAATGGATGAGGGGAGAAAGCTGGATTAGTCCTTGCATAAATACATACCACTTTATATTTACCGCTAGGCCAGATTAGACAACCAGAATATCTTATCTGCAGATTCAAATGTAATGACTCCATCCAATACTATGGAGCTCACAGATACATTCACGTACGTTTGGTGATAATTCTTTTCGAGGTGCCATAATATTATTATTATTGAGAGAGGTATTGAGAGATTAAAATCTGTGGATAGAATATTATAGATTTGCCTAGTCAGGCCTAGTGGTAAATATGCTGGATTCAAACTTTTTGGCATGCCACTGTAACGCCCAGTTTATTTTGGACCCAGGCCCGGCATCGCCACAATCGAACCAGAGTGGGCGAAACGCCTTCACCAACCAATGAGAGAATATCCTGCTCTTTTCGCTGCTTGGCACCCAAGGTCAAGGTTTGGCTAAACTATTAAGCTTCCGATAACTAAATGGAAAAAGCTGCCCACAGGCTGCAATCAAGTATCTTGCTTCTGTGAGAGTCGGCCGACGACCACCAATCACATATGACCTGAAGATAAGAACAGAGACTACGAAGCATCGTGTGGGTATCAAAACAACTATACATGGACCGACCTGGACCACGATCTGAGGATTAAAGTCCAATGGTGCTTAGAATCCCCTGAGTAGAAATACCACAGTTCTATGGCCTAATGATTGCGCACAACCATAGCATTCCCGCCATCCCCCAGGATCACCCTGTAAGTCATTGAGTTATTCCAGAATAATGCCACAGTGCCAGCTCCCGGATTCTGTATCTCTATAAAGCGTACTGGAGTAAAAATTCTTCTCTACTCAGGCGTATTGTCGACCTTTAAATACTGCTAGTAGCCCACCGCGTCATCTTCCGTATCGTGTCGTGTCGTTTTCTATTCAATGAAATCTACTTAGCCTGTTATTCTGTGCAATGAGGCCGGCTTCTCTGCTCGTCGCACCTTTGGTTCTTAAGGGCCACTACTGCGTAAAGTACTAGAGAAACACATACTGTATAACGAATTATTTGGCGATACAAGAACTAGCTGCTGGCGACCTCCCTCCATTTCTGAAATGGCGGACAAATGGCGCAAAATCAGTCTCAGAGTAATACGCAAATCTTTACCTCTTCCCGTTACCTCTGCCTGAGCTGTGGTCTCCCGTGGCTGAATTCCATACTACTCAAACCAACAAGATAAGAACCAGCCCCCTCCAGCTCACGCTTTTCACGTCCGTATCATCCATCTTCCGCCCCTATTTTTCATAAAAAATGTGGTACTTCTATCCACTGTAACGAGCTTGTCCCATGGCTGAGTTTTCACTTTCAGTATCATCATATTTGCAGTAAAATCTGACGGGGCAAGTTTACTGCAAAAGATTGCAGCGGCGCACTGAAGAGAAAACGGCAAAAATTTCATCCCAATCGATATTTGGCCAAGTTAGATGCTTGTTCCCAAGCAGATGGATGGTAGCTTAAATGATTATTGGCCAAGTGTTTGCGTGTAGGTGTTTAGAGGTACGACTGTTCCGATATCCAAGCACAAGGTCCAAAGTCTTCCCAAGAACACAAATAGTTATATGTACGGAGTATTCTGCCAGCGAAAATACAATTTACGTATGTCACGGGTTGCGCAGTCTGACCATGCTAACAGCTACTTGTCCCAAGCACTGTGTAGAGGGCAAGCCGTACCCAGAGTGTCATATATGTCTTATACAAAGGCCGAAATACCTAGGGCTAAAAGAGATTTATGAACAATTTGCCCCTTCGTTACTGCCATTAAAGGGAGAAAGAAGTTGAGACCTACTTGTATATGATGATTGGGTTATCCCCCTATTTATCCTTCTCCTCCTCTATTTAGATGATGCATTCGGATAACGTCTCGTTATAGAAATCTATATATGAAATTATTCTGGCGAACAAAACAGTTTCAATAAGCCCAAAAGCGGAAGCAGCCATGCTACCTTTTTGACGTTCCAAAGTATTTTCGACAACTCACTGTACGAAAGTCTTGTCCTGGGGGGAGAGTCATCCAAGCGAGCCCGTATGGTTGTGGAGTTCTAGTTGTATTAGCCGGGTTCGGATAGGTACGGAGTAACATTTCCCGGCCATGCACATCGAAGGGAGTTGGTCAACGCTGAAGAGATTTCCATTAGGATGACAGTCGGATGCCGTCTCATACAACCCGGGGCCTTTTTAGTCGATGGCCATGTCCGGAGTTGTAATATTCCATGTCTCCTGGGTAAGGCCTGACTGGGTTCTGTTGCCACGTATGAGCATGGAGATTTCGGCGCGTTGCACCTGATCAACGGCCCTTCGTACTTTCCTGGCATTACCCACTTTCCGAAGGGCGAGGTAGGCATGGGAGGGAGTACGGCCTGCCGGAGATGCGTTTAATCCCTCACTCACGGGTGTTCCTCCATTATCCCAGCTTCATCCCAATTGACGGTCTTAGGACTCTTTTAACCTTCTCTTATTTACCAACCACTCCTCCTTCTACACAAGAATATCACTCTTGCAACATTGTACACTACCCTATACCAGTGATAAGTGAGATACTACTGACCTTTCTCGCTTGGATATGTTCGAGGGCTACCTTCAATTAGCCCAGATCGCCCTGGTTGTCTGCCCTTCTTACGTTGTCTTTGGCTACAATCAAGCGGGTCTGGGGGGCCTCTTGAATTTTCCATCCTGGACAGACATATTTCCTGCGCTTGATACTGCCAATACCGTTGGTCAGCAAAGAAGCCATAATTCAACTGTTCAGGGGGCCGTCGTCGCCTCATTTACACTCGGTGCTCTATGTGGCTCGCTCAGCTGTGTGTGGATCGGTGACTACCTTGGTCGGAAGCGTACTATCTTTCTCGGAGCATGCGTCTCCTTTGTGGGCCAAGTTTTGGAAGTGTCCGCTCAGTCCTTGATCCAATTTACTATCGGCAGAGTCACCTTGGGCGCCGGAGTGGGATTACTGAGCGCCACAGTACCTGTCTGGCTTTCTGAATGCTCTTCCGCTGACAAACGAGGTCGCAATGTTGTTCTAACGGGGCTCTTTATTGCTCTCGGCTTTGCACTCTCAGAGTGGGTAAACTTTGGTTTTTATCACATTCAGGTTTCGGCTGCCTCTTGGAGAGGCTCTTTGTCGGTACCGTTTCTGTTCTCGTCAGTGATTATTTGCAGTATACCATTTCTTCCCGAATCGCCTCGTTGGCTAGTCCGCAAAGCCGAAATCAGTGCCGCAAAGCAGGCGCTTGCGGGACTGCGACACAAACCCGTGGATTCCCCTGAGATCATAGCGGAGGTGGCCGGGGTTGAGATATCTCTCGAAGATCACAAAAACGTTTCTCTCAAAGACGTGTTCGTCATGGGAGAAGATAAGCTCTTCTATCGTTTTGTTCTTTGTGTGCTGCTTCAATTCTTCCAGCAGATGAGCGGTGGGACATTGATTTCCGCCTATATTCCAATTATTTTCGAAAGGTGCTTGGATCTCGGTCCTCGCACCGGAAAGATTCTTGCCGCCTCTGCTATGACGTGGAAATTTCTTTCCTGCTTTGTCTCTTTCTTTGCCATAGATAGAATCGGACGACGCGCGTCTTTTATGGTTAGCGGGGCTGGGATGTCCCTCTGCATGACAGCAATGGCCGTGTCAAACTCATTTGGTGCTGATGAAAAGTCGGCTTCCATAACATCTGCGTTTTTCATCTTTTTGTTCAACTTCTTTCTTCCTATCGGATTCCTCGGAGCCAATTTCCTCTACACAACTGAGGTGGCGCCAGTGAGACTCCGGGTTGCGATGCAGGCCATTTCAACTGCAAATCATTGGCTCTGGTACGCGTCTCAATCCTTTATCAACTTTGTGTTTGTGAGAGATACTAACGTTACCATTTTCAGGATGTTCGCAGTCGCGATGATGACTCCTGTCGCTCTTAACAATATCGGATATCGTTATTACATCATCTATGCGATAATTTCTGGTGCTATACCTCCGACAGTGTACTTTTTCTACCCGGAGACAATGGGTCAGAACCTGGAGGACCTCGACCTCATCTTCCGCGAAGCTCCATCGATCAGGGCAGTTGTGGCATTATCGAAGAAGCCGCCCCGATTCGGTGAGATGACGCATATCTCGGATGACAAGACACAGGTCGAGCACTTTGATATGGTGGAAAGCAAGCCGCAGCCAAGCCCTTGAGACGAATGCAGCATAAAACGCTCAGTAGATGTTGCATATCTCCCTCGGCATGGCTGGACGAATGGGTGTTCAACATATGCTCTCTTATGTAGGGTAAACAGTGAGTATTCTACCCGTAAACTATTTTGTCATTAGCAAGTCTGAATTTTGAGACTTCACGGCTGAAAATTGAGGCCTGGACGAGTGAATGAGAGAGGCTCCGGTACAAAGTATAGTTGAATATTAGAGGCTGTTTTGTCTGGAAAAGAGAACTTCCTCTCATCTGCTTCTAAATATCAAAATTGTTCTTGGTTTAAGACTAGTGCTCCCGGGCAACAAGTTCGGCGAAGGCAAGGAAGGGATGCCTGGTTCACAATGGAAGGCTCATCTTATATAAAAACATATTTCTCAGACTGATGAAGCTGATATGACATATGCGCGCATTCTTGTAGTTTAAGAGCTGGTATATCTGATTATTAATTCTAACATGAACTAACTTTGCAAGGTCTAAAAAATTAACTGATGGTGTATTTATTAACACCCTCCTATTCCCTCAGCAGCACAATGTCGAGCGATAGTGATAACCCAGGTATCTTGGCACTACATATTATCAGAGTACAGTCTGACAACAGACAGCCTGCCCTAGCTTCTTTTATGATTTTTAAGTTATGCTGAAGAATCAGAATCACCGTCGGAGGATCTCGGTCACAAAGTGGACAAAGCAATTAGAGGAAAAACTTTCCTTTTGATCCATTACCCTCACGACCATTATAAATGAAAGCAAACAATCTCAACAAAGCACGCAGCCCAATTTCCACCGGACCTCACAAAACTCAAGCCCTCGATAAAATTGTCGAGCTTGCAGCGTCCCAGCCGATCAACTGTGCAGCCATGCAGGGGGATAACGCGGTCATTCACCAGCACCCGCACAAGAGGCTGGTTCTCCTCCTGGCACTGCATCATCTCGAAGTACGCCTTGCAGCGATAGGGACGGCCCAGACAGCTGAGTACCCATCTGTCTGTCTGTCTGAGCAATAGTCTCTACAGCTGTTTGCGAAAGAGGCTGCGTGCTGTTATACAAGCCCATAGCAAAAAAATAAAAATCTAAATATAAATATAAATAAATAAAATAAATATATAAAAAAAGGAATCATCGGGTTATCGTGTGAGAAGTCTGCGTAGAGTATTGCATCTAGGGGAAAGGTCTGGGGGTTTGAGTCTAGGGTAGTGCTCGTGCTTGTGTAGTCCTGCACAGGAGACTTAGTCAAGCGGGCAACCAGCTCGTTGGCAAAGCCAATGCCCTGGGCCGGTCCAAGGGTATTTCCAGCACCGTAGCCGTAGTATTTGGAAGGGGACTGAATATAGTCATATTACACCCATTCCTTGCGAACGAAGAGTGCACAGAAAGGCGACAACTCACTTCCATTTTCTGTACGTGCAACCGTATCAAACGAGCACATGTCCATGAGATAAACCGCCTCATCGTCCGAGAGCTTAATACCAGGAAGATAATTTTCAAGCCAGTTCCAGATCAGCGATTTAACCAGTGCTGTGAAGTTCGCCACGATTTCATCTGCTAGGTTGCTGGTCTCGAAGGCAGCGCAGATGCTGTCATCCAGGGTATTACTGTAAGTATTATTCCCAGAGATACCGACGTTAACTACAGGAGAAGCCTGGTGCTCCCTAGCGCGGGTATACTTGTTCTTCGCACGCTGGAAACCATCGATAAACTTCTCCGCAGAGGCAACAACGCGACCTTCCCCAGATGCCCGAATGAATGGGATATTTTTCCGCAAGAGTGACTCGTACCGACGGTAGAACTTCATGCCGGAATCGACCATCTGGCCCTCACCGAAAGGGTCAAGCCATCTGCACCGAGGGTATATACTTCCGGGAACGCATATATGCCTGGCAAGGATGTAGCATTGCTTTGAATCGCTTCAATTAGCTCTGCATATTCTTTGCTCTTCTTCGCAGTCGGATATCGCGCCTGGGCAAAAACGACCTTGCAGCCGTTAGGGGCATTCTGCAAAATAGCAGACTCATGCTCTAGAGAGAAAATCGGGAGAGCACTGGCCCCAAACATGTGAGACCCGCGAAAAGCACTGGTATCCTTCCTTGATGGTGCTGCATGGCTGGTGCAGGTGCTTAGGTGAAGAGACAGCCAGCCGAGGCACTACAACCCCATTAATTTAACCCTCACGGACCGACCTGTCTAAGAAAGATGGGAATTCATAGCTCGACAACAAGGACGAAACAGAAAGCAACAGTGTAGCCAAAATCATGATGAGGACAATTCGTGACTCAGGGATCAGTCCGCTGTCCACCACCCTCAAATACCCTCGCCGCAGTGGTTCTTGTGTTATAGAGCACGACTCGTCTTTTCATTGTCCGGTCTCATTTTGCGTCTGTCTGAGTTCTTCCGATGGGGGGATCAACAAGAGAACTGGTGTCAATATCTCAGCTGTCAGTGAGAGAAACGGATCCGGCGATATCGGAGGAGAGGCGCATCTCCCGAGTCGTGTGCAAAATTGCTGATTGCAAGGGACGAGTTGCTATGATAGGCTGCCGCTGGGCCACGTGAGTGCAGCGATTAGTAGGCTTTCAGTCCAACGCGAGTAGAAAAGTAAAAGTAGAAAACTATGGCGGATTGTTATCATTCTACAGCTTGAAAACTAAGAAAATTTCCACCGAAAGGAATATATCCCAACCCGGTTTACAGTCTAGCTCTGATCCCAAGGCTCAATGCTGGCATCTCCTCCAGATAACATCCTCGTGGACCACGGATCAAGAGTGGAGCTACCCAAGAGACCTCGAGGATTTGAATGTTGGTATTTTCTGCCAGTTGCGATATTCGGTGGTAACATCATCCAACACGAATTAGTCGCAAACTTTAAGTATGACGCCAAAGCTTAATTAGTTACTCCCATTTGTATTACTTACGAGCTATTAATTAATTCTTGGTGGGCTCGGTGGAATTCATACTTTATTAATTATGAAAGTTTTATAGTTCTCTCTTTGTTGTGCTCCCTCTCCACCCATAAAAATTACATAATGCAGCCTGATAACACCAGTATCCATCCAGCTTAGATAAAGTGAGCTTATAACACTCCTCTGCTATGGCCTAGTCATATGTACCCTGCCGGAATAGAGGCAGGTATGTGCAGGGTGGCTCCCTTGGAGACGAGCGAAGTGGGACAATCGTTTTTTCGCGAAGCCGCCAAGCCTGGCCAAGCCTAGCCAGAAATTCTTGGGAAGGCTTGACATAAAGCCTGCGACTAGCATGGCTCCGATGTTGTATTTGAAATGAGCAGCGGTCCCAGCGGCTACAGATGAGCCTCTAGATAAAGGCAAGGGCGGCACGTGTGCGCTAGGCTGGAGCAGCTGCTTCACTAGGGCTTAGAAAGCAGCAGCTTGTACAGAGTGAGGTTTGATCGCTCAATTGCTACGGTCCATTCGGCAATGGTTGACACACAACGTGTTTACAAAGAGACAGGGATGTGCTGGACTGACTACTTCCACCCCATTGGAGGTGGGGCAATTGATTTTTCACGAAGTCCGTTCACCTCACCGTGCAGCCAGCCATCAACGCAGTAATAAGATTAGCCGAAATTGATCCTCGTTGCGACAGTTTGGGAAGTGGTTAAGAATGCCTGCAAAGAAATGACTTTAACGGCTGCTGCGTTCTGCCTGGCGTGTCCATCGGCCTATATAAGGACTCAATAATCCCAAATCGACTCTGCTGTTTCTCTTGTCCGTAAACGCCAGTCTGATTTGAAATAGTCCTCATTCTCGTAATATGTTCTCCAATAAGGCGCTCGTGACCCTCTTCGGAGGCCTGTCATTTACCTTGGCCCAGACTTCTTCTGAGCAGTACCCTTCCGCTGCGGAGATCGAAGCTGCCCAGGCTTCTGTTCTGCCCTATTCCCCAGTCTCTAACATTGAGGGCAAGTCCTTCAACTGCTTTGTTAACATCTGGCTGGAGAACACTGTAATTCTCGCTTTATACCCTATCTTAGGCATTGCAACTGACAAGGCTGCAGGATTTTGACGATGCCGCCAATGACGTTCACCTATCTAAGCTGCCCGCAATGGGCCTGACCCTTACCAATTTCTGGGCTATCTCCCATCCCTCGGAGCCCAACTACTGTGCTTCCGCTGGTGGCGACAATTTTGGCATGGACAACGACAATTTCAACCAGATCCCTGCAAATGTATCTACCATTACAGACATGTTTGACACCAAGGGCATCGCGTGGGGTGAGTACCAGGAGGCTCTCCCATACCCTGGATACCAGGGATACAGGTACCCTGAGTCCGGTGCGAAAGACTACATGCGCAAGCATAATCCCCTGATCTTGTTTGATTCCGTCACCAACGACGCCACCCGTCTCCGCCAGATCAAAAACTTCACTAGCTTCTATGATGACCTGAAGCATCACCGTCTCCCCCAGTACATGTTTATCACCCCTAACATGACAAATGATGCTCATGACACCAATATCACCTTCGCTGGCACCTGGACCTGGGACTTTCTTATTAAGCTTCTTGAGGATGAATATTTTACCAAAGACACCCTTATCATGCTTACCTTTGACGAGAATGACACCAACGAAATTGGCAACAATATCTTCACATTTTTGCTCGGTGGAGCTGTTCCCGTGTCCCTCAAGGGCCAACACGACCACACCTTCTACACTCACTACTCCGTTATTGCCTCTTTTTCCGCTAACTGGGGACTTCCCTCCCTCGGCCGCTGGGATTGCGGTGCCAACCTACTGAGCTTCCTTGCCAAGACGGTTGGTTACACCAACTATGAGGTTGACACTACCAACCTGTTCTTGAATTCCTCCTACCCAGGTCCCCTGTCTGCCAATACCAACGGCACCTACTCTACTGAGTGGCCTGTGCCTGTGACCCAAGGCCAGTGTTCTGGCGGCTACGGCATCCTTGATGTTGTCAAAAACACCTACAAGGGCCTTAAGGCATCTAAGAATTACACTAGCCCTGTGCCATACGATGCAGCCAGCGGTAACAATGTGGGAATTTCCTACAGCCGTGTTATTGTAAGTGATCCTTTCTTAACTTTTTTTCACAGGGGTTAATTGTCTGCGAATAGAAGAATGGTAAATATATAAAGATTGAGCACCACGTTACCGAGTAAGCAGTGTTGCTGCAGGTAGATTGCTAGAGAAAAACAGGAGCGGATGGTGTTAGAATAATCATATGGAGCGCTTGCGTTTCTACGGTTTTGGATTTAGGGTTATCCTTAATTAATTAGATGTCAAATCTGAACTCTAAATTACCTTACTGGCAGAGACTACTGCGGGCTGTTTCGGGAAAAGGAACACATCACTGTTTTCCATACTGTTCGCCGTCTGTATGAACTGGCGTAATCGGACACCGAGCGAGACACCTCAACCCTGCAACCACCAAATCACCACCCGAGCCAGGTTTTCATCACCAGGTTTTCATCAGAGAGTAACAAGTTGCAGGGAATCAAGCAATCCGTTCTGACTTTACTTCGTAATTTTCCGCCGCCCTTTGTGAACGAACTGTGTGAGCAACAACATGTTCGAAAGGTCACTCCTTCGTGCCACAGTTGGGCGCCCTGGCGAAAATTAGGTGGTATTTTCTAAATGCAGGCATACTATGCGTAATGCGCGCCTCATCCAAGCTAGCTGTACAGAGAACGGAGTATGCGTCACCAGTCCAACTGATTGTCCTTGACCATTCTATATCAGTTTAAGCAACACTCTCCATATAATAAAGCTGCCCGCAAAGACTGTAATTCCATTGCACTGCAAATCGAGAGCCAAATCTAGACTACCCTATAAGATAATAAGAGCTCGAGCTTCTTGGGTAGTCTCTTGCTATGCAGTCGCTGTTATAGAACGTGGTGGTTAATCTTGGCTATGATACAATGAACCTACCGAAGGATAAAAGGAAAGGATAAAAAAGGTACAAAGCGAATAGCCGCTAGACTGCAAGTGCAGAAGGACTCAAGGGTATGGAAGGTAATAACCCAGGATCACTATGGGTGAGCAAAGTGGCTACCGGATAATACCCCCGTAGACCAGACAGGGGATCTAGCATGGGGTAGCGCAGTGCGTACTAGGTTGAGGTAGAGAGGGAAAATGATCCCAACAAGCAAGGCAGTAAAGATCGCACGGAAAGAAAATTGGACAGAATGGCTGGGTGCCCGTACTAATGCCCACATGATCCAGGGGTAGATGGTAGGTCCAAGGTTGCCACCACCCTCGAGTGCACTAGCCCCAAACACCGTCCAGCTGCCCATACCACGCAAACCTATGGCAAATGTTAAGCTCGGAACGGGCCCTAATGGAATGGAAAAGAGAAGCACTAAATATTCAACTGTTCGGGCGTCGGAGAAATCCAGCCAAAGAATCAGCGCAGAGAATGTGATACCACAGGCAAAAAGCAAAAGCAGGAGAATGCGTGGCTGGATGAAAAGACACAAGCAGGAAAGGATAAAATGACTCCCAGCATATATTCCAGATATAGCGATGTTCAAATTTACTTGTGAGAGGAGTGGAGATGTCTGAGTGCTTCTAGAAACACTTTCAAGGAGAGGACCAAGAAATGTTCGGATACTCGATACTGAAGAGGTTGAACAGAACTCGGCAAGGACACCTAGAGCCAGCGTTGTGATATTGACGGGAAGTTTGCCAAAGAATCTCTGTGAAGGGTCTATCCATAGCCTGTTATCTCGGCTCTGTAGATCCATGACCGTTAGTTCAGGAAGCGGAATGTAGTAGTAAAAGAGTCCTAACAGGACCATAGAAAGAGCAACTGCTAGATAAGTCCACTGGATGGCAATCACTCCATCGTAGTTAGCCACATGTGCAAAGAAGATCTTCTCTGAAAGCAGAAAACTTATAGCCGAACCACTATAACCAACGCCTAGCCCCATGAGTACGCGGATTTCAGCATACTGCGTTGGCCCACAAAGTGTAAGGAAGGCGATCGCCGACATATCTAATAAAGTCACAGCTGTGCCGACGACAACGTTGGCGACAATAAATCCAGGATAGGAACCCAACGCTCCAGATGGCCAAAATATCAGGTTCCCCGTGCAGATTATAGCCAATGATATCACAAACGTGGCCTTAAATCCAACGTGACGTAGAAGCCAATACCCAATAAAGGGCACGATCAAGGCGCCGCCAGCATAAGTGGCTGAGGTGACGCCTATGGCTTGAGTTTGATTTTCCACGACAGGCATGTTACTGTTGACGGAAGATAGCAAGACAATGATGAATCCCTCCAGGAAGAGGAGAAAAGCGACTAACACGCAGTACTTGACGGATTCTGAGCCGCGCATGTCAAGCATGCACCTGGACCGCCCAAATCCGACAGATCTAGGGAATGTGGATACATCACTGCTTTGGTAAGGCGACTGCGCTTCCTCAGACGTCGTACATATCTGCCGCTGCAGCTGCTCCTGGTAGTCAGCTTGCAGTGATATGGAACTCGACTGATGGCGATGAAGCTCATTAGGATAAGATGAACCAGCTTCAGCTCTATCGGGCAGCGGTGAACGAGAAGGAAGCATCTGGCGGGTGCTGCTTCTTGGAGAGCGTATCAACTTCGGGATCAACCGCTTGATCAACGGTAGTAGGGTGGGGATGCATGCACCGACAATGGCCACATTTACCTCAACTGTCGACCACAGGGCTGTCGAACTCGCACTTTCGAGAAACTTAAGATTGACGGGAGCCCTATTGGTTGACTGCCGAAGACTGGTGGCCGCCAGTTGCAAGTTATAGGCACGCACGACATCGGCAACGATGATAAGGATGACACCCAGTATGAAGACCAGCAACAGTACAGTCTTTTGACCAAGCGGTAGGTGCAACTTCGTTAGCACGGGGATCGGTAGGACTAGGATGGCAAGGCCCGTGGCGACATTGACGGGGACGATGGCGAGGTCGATAGTCTCAATTGGTATGCAGGTAGGATCCTCAATAGTGAGATTGTAGGCGGCCTGTACGGGGCGGCATTGCAAGGCAGTGAGGAACGTGAAGGCAACACCACCAGCGAGGACGACAGCGAAGGTCACACAGGAGCCAACATACAAGAACCTCTGTGCGCGTTGTGCAATGTCAATGTAGAGAAAAAGGATCGAGGCCTTGGTGACATTCAGTGCTGGGTTGTAAAGCACGATCGCAGCATACCTCGCCTTGAGCAGTGGGTCGACCCAGGTTGGGGATATGTTCTCCTCAGGAACACCTAGGCCTTTGAAAGTGCAAAAGGCGACGGCAAAGGACATGCCAAAGGCGAGGAACTGGATTGAAAGATACATTAATCTCAGTTCCAGTCTCAGGGAGGAATCCACTGACCCACGCTACTATAATAGTGTAGTCGTCCCAGCCATGGCGCTTGACAATGCCAAATCGGCTTACAAGCCGCGCGGCGACGAAAAGGCTGCTTAGGATAAAGGTCACCAACACACCTACGAAAACCTTTAAGCTATGGCCCTCTGGAAACATAGAAGCAGTTGTTGTTTCGTGTATGCACGGACTAACTGCATCTTTGCAGCCGTCAGACTATATGAGGAAGGGGGTGGGTACATATTTTGTCATCGATGTAATCACCTGTTCGCAGTGGGGTGACTGGGGTCGTAGTACGTACTCCGCTTTGCTCCTGGAATATCAATAACCCGGTCATATCACGAGTTGCATAACCGAACCGCTAAAATTGAATCTCAACGGTTATATTTTAAGGAGAATTAAAGTTTAAGTTTAGAATACCGGAGCCCTGGATCATCTGGACTGGGCGCATGCGTCGCGGCATCCTTAACAGTGCCGCGAAAAGATTTTGACAGTTCTTGGAGGAGCCTGTCGACTGCGACGGTTGCTGCAAATCCACAGTCTGCTCTTTCCCATCAACAAAGAGAACCCGCTTGTCGAGGGTAGTCATTTCGTGGACAAAACTTCGAAGCTTGCGGTCGGCGGGGTTCGTACCGCGGGGCATCTTGAGTCCTTGCCCACCAATCCACCACATTTGACACGTGAGCATTTCCCCTCAGGATAGCTGAATTTCCACACCGGCATGTTTATGATTCCTGGAAGCTATTGATGGTCAGACTGACAAAATTAATAAAGTGTCTGTTTCAGTTCTTGCCTGAGACAATAATGACAAACATGACAAACTGAAGGCTTACCAATACTGATCTCGGCATGTTGTGTGTCTTCACTAAAGTGGGAACTGTCTAGTCAGCAGCAGCTTTGTAAAGGTGGTTTGTGTTTTAGGACTCTCTTTTAGAAGTTTCTTTTTGGGGGGTGAGGGCAATACTGAATATCTTCAATCCTGCCATCTTTGCCGAGCTCGGTGCCCTTTTTAGTGACTGGATATTTCCAGGTGGTAATGTATGCCATTACTAAGAAGGTGGTGGATCCGATCTCTGCCTCTGCCTATGTTTAAGTTATATATTAGCAGTGCCTACCCCTATAGAGTCTGAATATCAATGCATCCACAGAGCCTTGTAATGGTGTTTTAGGGCTTAATAGTAGAGACAGAGGTTAGTAGGGCGGACGCGGGTCTTTAACTCTAGAATTATGGCGGCTACTATTTTAGATGCTGACAAGATGTGATCAGTGCATTCCTCTAGACTGTATTGAAGTGGTAAACGTGGGTTTGTCTTAGAGAGGGTCATGCCAGACCGTCGACGCATAATCTAGGATTCGTGTCACACAAGGTTGGTAAAATCTGTCGTCTGCTCTGGTCACGGATTCTATAGCCTGGTTATTGCGATGGTCATTTCAGTCCCACGTTCGTCTTGCTGCATAGGCCATTGTTGTTTGAGATAATAGGTTGTATTTGTTTCATTTACAATGTGTTCTTGGGTTCGCAACTCGGTTGGGATTACGTGAATACCACACTTTCCAGTCTATGATGAGTCATCGTCATAATACCGTAATGTTCTATGGAACATATCGCTTGGTGCCTGGTGCCTGGTGTCAGTAACTATATATCGCGGGAAGCTGATACAGGATGGCACTGTATGCAAGAAGGGGCTAAGCTACCAAGGGAACCAATCCAAAAAGATGAGTTGAATGAGTTTAAGATATAAAAGAGCAGACTATGCGAGGACACGTTAGGGTGTCCTGGCTTACATGAGTAGGAAGGGGTTGAAGCTCCCAATTCTCAGAGTGTCAAGAATCCCCTGGTACTCTGTACGACACATATGGAACTAAACTACGTATTTCAGGTGTACTTTACTACCCCGCTTTACTTGACACCGTATATTAACGGTCCACCTGAGGCTCGCAAGCAATCGGCGCTCGGCCACAGCCACAGCCCTAGTCAGTCACACCTCAACTCATGCTAATCGAGTTTGGGAGCCCGCACTGACTCATAAGGTGAGACACTGGGATAAAGCGACCACTGGGGGTACAAATACTCCCCTCATTCGGCCAGCATTCTATTTGGGCATTCGCATTTACTCTCACTACTCGCGATCGGCTTCATTCCAGCAACCATGGAGCGAGTAAGGAAAACCTTCTTCAACCCTCTCGCGACCTCGAAGGCCCATGTTCAAAAGATCCTGGAAGACCTCCCACTCGGCTCTGCACACCCTTTCAGCCCGGAGCAAATCCTTCTTTGTCGGACAGAAAATGGCATTGAGGAAATCGATATCTCTTCCTACCCGGAAAACTTCTTTTTTAATGCCATAGACTTGGGCGAGATGGGTGAGATCCTTTTGCGGCGAATGGCCGGCTTCCAGTCGCATCTGAGTATGTCTTCTCTTTCCAATGAGTATATGGATGGAGAAGGAAATATTAACAACGCGCAGAGGTATTCGAGGACTTCCAGATTATGCAAGCACCAGCATCAACATTTAAAATCCCTATCGTCTCAGATCAAATTACGATTCTTGCAGTTTCTGAACGAACACCCACTTACTACGACTTCTGCTTCGCGGATGAATCGTGTAGGGCATGCTGCTGGCTTGCAAGAAATACCTTCCCGGGAATCACCCACAGCGGAGATATTCTCAATGGACAGGATCTCCTCGATTATGTGAAGATCAACGAGAGCTCTCTAACACAGAAAGAAATCTGTGTGTTCATCTCCGGCTACCAGTCTACACACATCACAAGATTTCTGGGAACACACCCTGCTTTGCTAGTGGCCGATCATGTGGATAAGGTAAGTTCAGAAACTAGCCTCTTCTCTAGCATCGATTGACTCATCGTTGACAGGTTCTTTACATCATCCCGGTGCCCTTGGACGCAGCGACAATCGGGGACGCAACAATCTGCTGCCCGTTGGTAATAAAACGCGATGGAGACTCGTTAATTTGTTCGATATTACCAACCGCAACCACGGACCGGGACATGATGTGCGACAGTAACAAGTTGATCAGCCCTGCCTTCCCAGAAGCGATAAAACGCGCCGACTTCACCCTGTGTACTCCTGAACTAACTACACGAAGTAAGAATCACCATCGTCAAACTACCGAAGCGATGAGCAAAGCTAATATGTATAAAAAAACAGCCCCAGTAAATGAGTCAGTCAAAGAGGACACAGCGCCAAATTCAGAAAACCTGCGTAAGGTCATCGCCAAAGAAAATGCCATTTTTACCACCGATTCAGCTGTTCTTCCTTCGTTCATTGATCTGGAGAAAACACAGATCATACGGTTCGGCACCGGTCTTGAATTCAAACTACCAGACGATGAGGTACCCACGAGAGAGGAGCCCTCCGCTATTGTTCTGCCATGCATCTTTGGTACCGAGCTTCAAGGCCCAGTTCTACTTGCAACTGGAACAGTCCCTTCGAATGTCCCATTTCCCAATGAAGATGCACTCCGGGACTACTATACGAAACTCAAGAATGCCGTGGTAATCGTCGACGAACGAATGACAGATAATGCCCGGAATCTCGCATCTGCCTACCGAATCAATGCACTCTTCATCGTTCAACTCACTCCAGAAACCGAGCCCAAGGATACCAATGGTATCCTTTCGTTGATGGATTCGGCGAATATTAATGCAGTGACGGCACTTGCAGGACCGCAGTCCTTGATTCTAGTTCAGATCTCCGAAAAGTATTACTTCTACAGAGGCATTGCCAACCGGGCACACCTCAATACGTCGGGACTAGCATTTGGCTCAGATGTAACAAATATACTCGAGTCTGTAGGCATCGGCTCCATCCTAGATCCGAGGATAGAGCGAGTCATTAACCTCGGCGACGCAAATTCGATCATCCTCCCCACTACTGGCCAGTTAGTCCGACCCCAAGATCTACAGAAGTTGTTTGAAGAAATTTCAGTCGACCAGATCCAAAACCTGGAAGACGACATATCTGCAGTAGTTCCACAGCTCCAGGTGCTTCTGAACCAGAAAGGCCTACAAGAACTCTCCAGAGCCCTGGTGACTGCTCTCTCCGCCAAGATCAGCAACGTTGCAGCCCCATTAAGAGACAGCTACACCGAATTCCTAACACAGGAATACCGTATGGAAGATCCCAAATCCGTGCAGAAGAAGAATAACATGCTTGGCGAATTGAGAAAGATCACAAAGGACATGCAAAAAGCCCTTGAGCCGGTGATCTCATGCCTGGCTAACATGATATCGAGTCAAACGACTTCCAAGCGAACGCACGATCTGAAGCGCCTTGTTCGTCAAACCACCATTCAAAATAACGTCGAGGCAGTGAAGTCCATGACTTTTGAGACTCTCTCGGGATACCTTGAGGAATACGCGGGAGATATGGGTGTTATGCTTTTGAATATTGAGACGACACCTTATCGTGAGCTTTTGGGTAACTTGAAAAACAGAGCCATTGATGCCAGGTATGTGCAACCAGCTTGCGGTCAGTCGTCTTCTGGGCTATTCTCCCCCATCAAGCCTCCTAAAGTATACCTTGAATGACACTGACCTTTCTAGCCAATGTTGCGCCCTCGACTCGAGAATCCTGCACCTGGAAGGATTCGACGCAGGCATCATCATGGAACAGTCGCAAACCAACCACAACGGCCCACTCAAAAGCACCATAGGACCCTCCCAGCCCATCCTGGCGTTACCCTACCTAAGCCAGTCATCAGGAACCGGATCAATGCTAGCCTGGGTCTGTTGGGATGAGTTTGTCAACCTGAAAAGCCCCTACACAGTGCGATGGATGGAGAAATGCAATGAACCGCACATCGCCGCGCTCCGAATTATCATGAGAAGCACGCTTGGCCAAGCAGTCGCGTCCAGAGAACATGATATCCAACCCAGCAGTCCAGAGACTGGCCATTTAATGAGCGCACTGTTAATGGCCGCCATGTCGAAACTCGCGGTGATGAGGACATCTAAGCCCGTGGAACTAGACAAAGCCGAGGATACCGTCACAAGGTTAATGCGCGGACTCTTCGGTAATCTCTTGACAATCGCCGGCTCAGGAATCCGTCCCCTCAGCATGGTCTGGCAACTCTTCGGTCTGAATCCCCAATATGACCTCCCCACGAGCGCCGCTGAGTGGATCTGGTATGAAAACGCGGTCGCCCTATACCCGTATACAGGCTGGCCACTCCGACAATTCCACGCAAACCTAGAAAAACTCCTCGACAAAGCCGTCATCCGGGTGGTGACAAAGAACGAAAATCTAGCCAGGATCAAAGCAAGCCGCACGGCTGAGATGGAGAATTTCTGCAAGCTGAGGAATATCCAGCTTGAGCATTCGCGCACTATCATTACCATCTTCATGCGCATGCTTACGGCGGAGGATATTGAGCTCCAGCCCGTCGCGGCTCGGCTTCTCGCGCAGCTGCCGCATAAGCTGGAGAGACAGTCGCAGAGTTACACTAAGATGATTACATACTTGAACCATCTCGCAGAGGGAGGCGAACGGTGCGTCAACGACGACCTCACCGCCGCGAGCGTCTACACCTCGCGCTCCGCAGCCTTCGCGGAACTAAAGAAGCAAGTCTGCGAAGCATGCAAGAGGAACGATTGGGCACGGATGAAAGAAGCCTGCCAGGGGATAATGACCAAACATGTCGAAACCGCGGCGCTGTGGAGCGTCAAGCCTGAATCGCTGAAAGTCCAAAACATGAAGCTGTACAAAGCGCTGTTAGCCGCAGACTTCGACGATATTGACGAGGACACTCAGACTAGGAACCTCGAACTTACGAGACAGGTTCTCGGCGATGCGGAGAATAAGCGTGTTCCGTGGCAGGTTGGGAAGAAGGGTCAATTCGGGTGTAGCATCGAGCCTCTCGATGAGGGCTTTCTTCATGAGATTATGACGGGGGAGAAGCTAGAGCCAGCAGTCCCTGCTACTACAAATAGTATTCCAGGAGAAGAGGAAAGGGCCATGATTGAAACGGAAGATGAATTCGCGGAATTTGAGTCGTCGTTGCGGGCGGAATTCATTAACACCATGCAGAAGAACCTCTCCGCCGAAGAAGTCTGCGACATTATAAATGTTCCCGTCTCCGCGATGCGTGTCTTCGTCAGGGCATTGAATCCAGAGTTTGTTTGGGAAGATTTGGCGGTGAATTTCAAGGGCGTTATTCTGGAGTTGTTGAAAGATCGATCAAAGCGGGAGGAGAGTCGGCCTGTTAGGAGGTTGTTGCAGATTGACATTGGGAAGAAAGTGCAGATCGAGGGGTGATATTCGAAAATATTGCTTTACATTCATTTTTTTATGGGTTTCTATAATTTAGCGAAATTCGAGGTCGGCGTTGGAAGGCCTGTCATAGCATGATCAAACCTCGAAGCTTCAATTCCCATATTCTCATTTTTCAATAATGGTATCAATCGCTCACCAAAGTGCAATCCAATCCATCCAAATACACTAAAAGGCCCCAAATATGTATACAAGTGATCACACCCCCACATCCAATGTCCCATCCCAATATACATATTCCACCACCACAGCTTAAATATCCCCCTCCTTGTCTCCCTCCTCACCTCCTCAACCCCGAAAGAGAAATCAAGCTTACGTGTAGAGTGCGCCACTTCCCATAATGAACTTAGAGCCTCGTCAAGGCCTTCTGCGGCCTAATTGCCGCTTACGTTGTCAAGCTGGCTTCATGGCACACGATTTCGAAGCCGGTGAGTCCTAGCTTGTGGTTCGACCCACTGCGCTAAGACAGGACGCTGAGTCGTTGGTTTTAAAGAACGGACGAGAGCCATTGGACTTCTTAGGCTCCGGCAGCTGCAGGGGCTTTCGTCCATGACTCGCAAAAGATTTCTCACTGGATTCACCCACCACAGCGAGCTTTGTACTAAAATGAATTAGTACTAGCATTTTTGCCAGATGAACTCCCCAGTATGCAAAATCTCATCCTCATATTAGCTAGTGCGGTCATTATTGTTTAAGGACTTGGGATGTCGCTGAGACAACTCTCTACCGCACCTCAAGGGAAAACTCATCAGTTCAGCCCTTGGGCAGGTCTCACAAATCACCACCACGCACGCGTCTCACTCCGCATGCACATGCCCTGGCCAAAAGTCAAGCGCCATGAACAGTAAAGTTTCTAATTTCATAATTATTGAATCTTGTAGAGGCCATTGGGCCCAATTTTTTTGCTAGGATAGCTGACTTGGGTTAAGGTTTGATTGGAAGAGTTGTTGAACACCGACCATCTTCAAGGCTCTGTGTAAGATTAGCCAGGACATCCACTGCCTCTATGCCGTGGCTGCAATGCCGCTTAACATCACAATAGGAAGCATCCCAAAATAGCTGGAGTGATAATACAGGCCGGACGTGACGATTGGACCACCAGCCGCCGGAAATATTCCATTTCGCAAGTAAACCTCCTACGATCTATAACCACCACTGCGGCGTATATCCCTGTCAATCTTGGACTTGGTCTCGGATTCCTCCATTCTTCTAGCTCAAGACGTCCAGTCGTATTTACTTACTGTATCATTTGCCTTATCCTCAATCTTGGCTATCTTCTTTTTCCGCCGCATCAACTGCATCTGTACCACCCGTCTTCTCCTTCCCACCCCAGTGGTGATATTGTAGGTAGCGGTAGCCCTGTGTGAGCTGAGCACCTGCGTTGACGGAGTGGCACAGGAAGAGGAGGTAATTCTTGGGTGTTATAGCGAGGGAGTATCGCATGAAGGTGGCCGCGTAGATGCAGAGGGCACCCGTCATCTTACCCGAGATCCTGTCAAGAGTCAGACACCACATCACTGATAGAGACTTGCATAGACAAAGCCTTACATTTCGGGACTCTTTTGTGTGTCCATGATAGCCGCTACCGGAATTCCGAAGTTTGATACCGGGCCCCAGAAGTCTTCGAAGTAGGTCAGCCCACTTCATACACCATAGTTCTTCTCGCGCCACGTCTCAATGAACGTCTCATCCCTCTGTACGCAGCTACTGGCCAACGAAAAACCACCATTGATACTCATAGAAACTGATTCAATCTCGCCCATCCGGCCGTAGAGCTTCACGCATGCGACACATGACTTAATCACTCCAGACAAGACCAAATCTTCCGTCATCGGGCTTATCAGGGATAACCTGGGGAAGTTCCAAATCAGAGCGTACGTACGGGTAGAGCAGATGTAGTCTAATATCGGATTGGATCTAATCCTTGCATTTATAGCCTTGATGAATGCAGCCATTTCAAACGATGCGATGCAGTTAATGGTTCGTGAAGGCCAGAGTTGTCTGAGATGGTGGGAGGTCCGATTTTGAGCTGAAAGTTCTGTTGGGGTCAAAAGGGATGCTTGCCTTGGCAAAAATTGGTGCGCATGAGCAGGTTTGTTTGACCATCGCGGCGCAATCCATTCCATTCTACATTAGCGTAAATGTATACAGGGAAGCCCTCTGGGTTTAGCGGACTTAGGCAACCTCACCGGGCCTCTAGCCCCTGTCGGTCGGCTTCAAGCCACCAGTTTTTGCCATTGCGGGCAATTGATGTGCAGTGCGGATGTGATAGTGCATATTCTGAGATGACCCCTGTCCCCATATATATAGAATGTGTGTATCAATGACCGATGATATCTGATAGGTCCAGGGCTTAATTTATCTAGCGGCTAGGCATGGATGAGAAAGTTAGATTCTGCCAGAAATTACTGCACATTAACCACTGAGCTCTTTAATAAACCGTTTTTTAGAAGGCGCTAGATTTATGTACACACCATCTGACAAGTCTGTGACCCTTGTAAGCTCCACCGTGCTAACAAAAATACCTGGATAGACCGGAGTACTTCCGTGATGATCCCTGTCCAGCCCGAAATGGGATGAATAGTCTGGCTGCGTCTGTCAGACTCGCACGGAGAAACGAGCTACAGTACTCTGTAATTTGCCGAGTGTCGCTAATCCTTTGGCTAAGTCCGACGACCGGGCGCTAAGCCCCAGACCTATCAAATGCCATCGATCAATGACCCATCCATTGTACATATGGCGAAGCCCATTTCGCGGGCTGTGATGAGCGTGATGGTTTGCGCTTTCCCCGATACTTATGAGCGGGGCAACAGGAAAGGGGGGGGGGGGGGGGGCGGGGGGGGGGGGGGGGGGGGGGGGGGGGGGGGGGGGGGGGGGGGGCG
>JAAAPX010000103.1:43630-116421 GCA_012656285.1 Aspergillus fumigatiaffinis
GGGCAAAATGCAACCCCCCCCCCCCCAAAACTTTCCACAATTATTTGTTTTTAATTTCTGCTAGCGCAAAGACGAATCTAGGCAAATTATATCGATACCCCGTCGACCCCCAAATTTTCCTCCCATTGCCAATCCTGAGAGCTGCGCACCGAAGCCCCTTTCAAACTGACGCAAAACATGGTGAAGGCTACGGCAATCAGGGAGTGTAACGCGCGCTTCGCCAGTGAGCACCATGCAGGACTCGTGTGCGTCTTCGCTGGTGCCACGAGCGGCATCGGCGCCAGCACGCTCGAGAGGATGGCAGTTATGCTGCATGCACCAACCTTCTATGTCCTCGGGAGATCAGCGGCGCGTTTTGCAAGCCAACATGCGAAGCTAGAAAGTCTCAATCCAAGCTGCAAAGTTGTGTTTCTTGAAGCTGAGGTCTCACTACTCTCCAATGTCGATTCCGTGTGCAAGCAGATCACGGCTGCTGAGCAGAAGGTGGATTGCTTATACATGAGCCCTGGCCTGATCCCTCTGAACGGACCACAATGTACGTGTCCCCAGCTCCTGGACCTTCAAACGCTGATAGGTCGCGTAGACACGAAAGAGGGCCTTGAGACATGTTTTGCGATTTCATACTACTCCAGGATGCGGCTCGTGTGGAATCTTCTGCCGCTCCTTCGTCAGTCACCGCAGCCGCGAGTTCTGACCGTGCTTAACGGGGGCAGAGAGAAGTCCATGCATGATGAAGACATCGGTCTTGAGCAGCACTGGTCCCCGCTCGCAGTCGTTAACCACACCACCACTATGACCAGCCTGGCGTTTGAGCACTTAGCTGAGAATGCTAAGCAGATAACCTTCTTGCACGCCTTTCCTGGTTGGGTGAGGACAGACATCTTCGCCCGGCTGACTGCGCCAGAGTCATCTGGAGTAGCATGGAGGGTAACGCTGGCAGCAATTCGCGGCCTTGTTGCTGTGGTGATGTTGATTTTTGGCATGTCGGCGGAAGACAGTGGTGAGAGACAAGCCTTTCACCTGACCAGTAACAGATACAGCCCAGGCGCATGGCGTATCAGCCCCAAAAGTGACGAAATCTCCACACTCGGCGTGCTGGAACAATATAGAGAACGCGGATGGCCAGAAAAAGTCTGGGAGCACACTCTGCGCGTCTTCGACAAAGCCTTGGCTATAGGTAGTGATAGTGTGCTGAACTAAGTCTCAGTCTGTGTAAACCAACGTCGCTCATACACCTGCAATCTTGCATCCTTCTAGCTCAATTCTTGCCCGAGCCCCGATGCCCGTTGAAAGTTGCTTTCTCACCGTTTGGTCTCGCAGCATAACCTAGTGCAGTTGCCGTAACAACCTCTATTCATATCACGTGGAGGATCTGTTGATTTTATCGCTGTAAGTGGGGCTGTAGCGTAAAAAAAACGCTTGCAAGTACACTGCTGAATTCTTGACGGTCAGATCTGGCCAAAAGCGCCAGGCAGTCATGTTTCGCTTTTCGTGGAAGTTCTGGATATTTACTCGGGAAAAGAGACGTCAGCCGCTGAAGCCGATTCCTGTTCTTCTCCGTCCAGAAGAGAAATCCCAGTCGTACCGACAGAAATTTGAAGTAGATTCTGGACAACCACACTGAGCAATAGCAATGAACACCCAAATCGATGGCTGAGAGCAAGATACCAGGGATCACCATACCGTTGGCGCGCCCCTGACTGGTCTTACCTTTGCCCTGTCTTTGCTCATGCATAAGTGAGGGGACGTAGCGTTGTTAGACGTCAAATCCTCGACAGAGTGAGATTGTCAGTGACGGCGAATTCACGTCAGGGAAGGAAGTAATACACCAACGCCCACCACGCCATGCTGCGAGGCCACATTAGCACTGGTGTTGGCCTAAAATAACTTGGAAGGATGAAAGATGATGAATATGATGTTGCATCAAGTCGGATTGTGGCTACCTCCCTTCTAATGGATTGATCTAGTCCTAGATGTCCCTGCTCAAGCTCATGGCGAGGACCGGGACAGTGCGTCCGCCCCCATTTCCAAGAGTAGTATATGGTGACTCCACGCTAATCATCCGAAAGTTACCTATAGTTGTCGGACTAACATCAGCTTCTTGCGTCGCAGTCAATACGAGGAGGAAGAAGAAAAGAATCTGTTAAAGTTCTCCATATCTGATAATTGCGTCAGCCCTCCCAATTGACTTAAGTCTTTGGTGTTTGGGGGTCAAGGGAACTTATATATAAGATATTTGTTTGGAAGCGCTCTCCCCAGGCATGTGGTTGTTTTCATGATTCATGGATTAGAGGTTTAAGTGTATAGTCCAATCCTCTCCTTGGTACTGTTCCATAATGCGACGTGCAATGTTGGTCCCCCTGGCGACCTAGGTTGCAGGTGCAGCGGCAGCTGCAGCCGCTTCCTTGCCCCAGGTCCCCTCATGCGACATATCCCTAGCGACATCGGGATATCTCAGGACTTGCTGATTTTCTTCCCCCACAGCTCAGGGTGGGAGAGTGAGACAATCCTGGATGCAGTATATGGCTCCCACCTATTCTATTTTGGTCCGACCAGCCCGTGCGTCAGACGTGCAGGCTCTAGTATATCTAGTTTTTAGTTCCTCCCTCCCTCCTCCCCTTGGCCCTCGGTCCAGTAATTATCGCTGACAGTATACAGGTTAGGTTCACCACCCGCTGCAACATTCCATTCCTTGCCAGCTCCGGCCAGCATGGGTTTAACACTGAACTGGCCGAGCTGCAGAATGGGATGGAGATTAACTTGTCAGCCTTCCGGAATGTCTTGGTTGATGCTGAGAAGAACATCCTGACCGTTGGCGGCGGAGTGCGCTTCATGGATGTGTTTGGACTGGTCTTCAATACAGATAAGGAGATTAGTACGTTCCGCAAAACCCCTAGGCTGAAGGAACCAGCCAAACTGACCATCAAGTGGGCACCGGATCTGGAGCCTGTGTCGGCATGATCTCCCCTACGTTAGGGGGGGGGTCGGCCGCCTCAGCGGCACACATGGCATCATCTCCGATTAATTGCTCAGCGTCTAGATGGTGACCGCCAACGGCAGCCTAGTGACCACGTCCGAGAAGGAGAATCCCAATCTGTTTTGGGGCCTGCGGGGTGCTGGCGGCAACTTTAGCATTGTGGTGGAGGCCGTGTATCAGGTCCTCGGAAAATGTGGTCAATCTGGACTATGCCTTCTCCACGAATGACACCGGGGCGATCATTGACTATCTGGCTTCGTTCGGTCCTTAGGTATACTACTCCCTACCTAGGCTACACTACTTCTTATATCTAATAATCTAGATTATCTAGCTAGCCTAATTAACTACTCCCTAGTCTAATTCCTATATAATTATCTATGTTCCGACCTGTTGAAGCAAAATATGAGTCAGATTGCTCAGTAAGCAGTATGGGAAATAACAGTTGGTGCAAGCTCTTCATTGATAGACGCAATTTCCTCAAAGTCAATAGTTTTTGACCGGTAAGAGGCCCAGTTGTTTCGGCAGTCAGTACAGGCACCTATTATCTTCCCTCTGTAACTTCCAGTCATCATAGGTCCTGTCAAAAGAGGCAACACGGGCTTGTTTGCTGATATGCCACCCATAATCTGGGCTGGGACGGTCTTATCGCAACCTAGAAACTATTAGAATTAGAGCCGGGAAGAAAGGGCAGAAGTCATACCTCCGATCATGACGCAAGCGTCAACGGGCTACGCGCGAATCATCTCCTCAGTATCCATGCTGATGAGGTTTCGCAGAACATGCCTGTGGGATGCGAAAACCCCTCATGCAAGCTTATCGTTGGGAAGTCAATAGCTGTGTCTCCATTCAAATGGATGCCACGCTTAGCATGTTCCATCAATTGGCGGTATCGCCGTAGCAGAGATTGAATCCAGATCCTGTGTTGATAATTCCAATGATGGGCCGAGATAGAGCATCCTCGGAGTATCCCAACGCTTTCATGAATACCTTCCGTAAGAAGAGCGAGAAGTGAACATCCCCATACAACGTCAGCCCTTTCCAGCGCCCTGTAAAGGAAACAATTGGCTCCTGGAGCTCATAATCCCGACTCGCTTGACCCGACGTCTCCATTATTCTCACATATGGAGTGAGTAAGCCAGTTTGGATATCTCTTGATTGACTTGTCGAAATCTTCAGCTTTTAGTGTTGGTCAGAACCGACGGGTTGATAGCCGGAGCTGTCGGAGATCCTTCGCCCCAGTCCGTGCGGATGTGAACTGACTAAACAGGAATGCAAATGGGGCGACAAAGGCGATCATATACAAATTCCTTATAATTAATCGCTTCTTTGGATAGAACAATAATTTTTCTATCCCACAGGGGGCGGAGGATGGTACTAGAGTCTGAGTTAGGGTTTAGCCTGAAGCAGGATGGCGGCTGGCTTGGTAGAGAAGGGTCTGACTTTTAAATTAGAGGTAGGGTGCCAACTCAAAGAAAGATATTAACATAAAGAATGATTAGGAGGCATATTAGTAATACAGTAATACAGGACTAATAAGGAAGTTCTTAGTTGCTGTGAGGATAATGATATAGCCAATATTAGTTAATACTGATATATCTTAGTAAGAGGCATTTGAGGGAGAGGAGTCTAGGGGAGATGACTACCCGTCACGGCGTCAACTGGAGTAAACATTACTTTATACAGCATAAGACGAATCTGTCACCGCCGGACTTTGCCGAGAAGAAAAGAGGCCATACAAGCGCCAAACATTTCGCCATGCAGCTAGCCAGCCACGTGTGCACAGACTGCAAGTCAGCCTTAAATATATCAACCAGCCCTGTTATTATTGCTTCATTATCCCTCATCGTCTTTCCTCCGATACACCCGTCCTCAATGGTGCTTAACTCAGAACAGAGCATCGCGCTCTCACAATGGCTCCTCATTCCAGTCTTGACAGGATGGACAATTGCCTTCACGCCGCCATACTCTAAAATAAGACCTACCCTCATTGCGATCGCCATTGCACTCGCCTGCTCGTTCCAGTTGCAAGTGCACCAAGCTTTTTCATCAACGCCCGCCCGGGGACCCCTAGCTGCGATATGCTGGGTGAATGTACTCAATGCCATTGATTTGATTATGTTGAGCCGTGTCTCGTACGATGCACAGATTGCCTGGGAGATGAAATGTGGCCAAGGAAGGACGGTAAAGAGTAATACCAGTCAGTGGAAGAGATTTGTCTGGTCTGTAGGACTGACGTTCAATTATCGTCGTGTGAATACCCCATGGCAGATTCGCGCTGTCCCTGCATTCGACAAAGATAAGCCGGGATACGTTCCTGACCGGTGGGCTTTTCTGCGAAACTGCGTCATAAATGTTGGCGGTTCTCTGCTTGTGCTGCACTTCTTCGCTGTTGAGGCGGACGATCCTCATCTTGAGAAGTTAATCTCGGAGCTCTCAGGGAGCAGAATGGTCCTATTACCTGCTAGGGAGAAATGGACGGCACGAGGGCTGATCATACAGACCCTTTTCATGGTGTCCTTTGGCTGCCTCTTTCGAGCAGCCATATTGGGCATGTACAACTTCCTTGCAATGATCTGTGTCATTCTCAGGGTGCACCAGCCTGTTGACTGGCCACCTATTTTCGGCTCGACTGCAGATATGCATTCATTGACTCGGGTGTGGGGGTAAGACCGCCTTCTTTGCAAGACTGGGCATGCAATACTCATTGATCTAGAATTGCATGGCATCAGATGTTTCGCAAGCCCATCACATCAAACGTGGATTTCTTGCTCTTTAGCATCCTCCGAGTCCCACGAGGGCCGTTATCTAAGACTCTCCGGCTTATCATCACATTTTTCACGTCGGGAATAATCCATTTACTCATGGATCTGGGCTTTGACGTATCTACAGATAAAAGTGGTGCATTGTGGTTTTTCTGCCTGCACATTCCGGGTATCATATTAGAGGACCTGGTTAAGTTTACTTGTCACGGAATGATCAAGCAGGTGAATCCCCGCTGGAGACTGTTGATTGGATATGTCTGGGTAAGCCTGTTCTTCCTTTGGTCGGCTCCGGTATGGTTGAATCCGATCATACTGCGGTTGTACCAGGGCGGCCAGAGACTCCCGTCTCCATTCCTGATGTTCAAGAGCAGTTGGATCTTCTCATGAGTTATGCAGTGCCCTGGTCTATTCTTATATGGCCGAATTTTCATCTTCTGCTTTGAAGATGGCATTTTTCTTTGCAACGGGAGGGATAGGACAAAGAGGAACGAACGACCAGTCAGAATTGTATTCAGTCTGCCAGCCAGGACTACAGCCTAGCGAATGCATAGTAATTGTTTTCATTGGGCAATACTAAAGAGAAGAAAGAGACGAGTTATGTACAGGATATGTAAACAATCAAACATATGCGCGCTCCACGACGAGCAGAAGTGTCGACCACTCTTGGTAAGTTGAACAGGTGGTGATGATGCAGCCGTCGGAGTACTTCAAGCAAGGACTTTGTAGACAGACGAAAACCTGAAACTTGACTTTCCTTGTAAGCGCCCGCCGTAGACGCACTTGGAGGAATGCGTTAGGGATAAAGGTGCAATCCTACAACCCTAAGATCACATTCTCAGCATCAGAAGATATTTACATATGTTCAGATGTTTCTGGAGAACCGAGGCTACAGTGCCGCGATCAAAGACAGTGAGTAATTGACCTCCTTAGGCCCATTCAGTAGCTATATGCTAATCCCCTGACTTCAAAGCCAACTTGTCCTACCTCGCTAGTCAAGGCATCACCCTGACCAATTACTTCGCCATTACCCACCCGTCCCAGGTATGAGTAACCAGCGGTATCATATCTTGGAGGCTCTGCCTATGGGCAGACGGCCCGATGTTGTTCCGGCTGTCAGCCTCAGGTAGATAGCTTCCATAGAAGCTTATTCTCTCTAAGATAGTCATGAATCCCACCAGCTTCGTTTCCCAGTTCCCTCATGATCATATCCGTTGCTTGATCCTGAAGCTGGCGCGCAAAATCCCGGATTGACGCGCCCCAGTCATGCCGGACGCGCACAGGGACAGTTGCAACGGTTGGACCGATGAATCTTGATTTCTGGCTATCGGCAACTGGCGTCCTGAGACTGTCACTCCGAAGATTATGTCGTCGGTCAGGTAGGGATGACGCCGTAGGCGATGCGGTCGCGCTCGCGCCTGCGCCTATCGATCAGGCCCTCATAACCGAAGTGGCTGCAAGTTGAGAATGCGAAATTGGAGCACATCGCAAAGAGCACGGATCTGGCGAGCAGCGCTCAGAAGCTCGTCTCGAGTTGGCTGAGTTAATCTTGAATGGGAGCTCGCCAGCGCTTCTAGATCATCATAGAACAGCTCAGCTGCTTTGAAGCCGTTATTAGCACATGCAGATAGCTTCTGATGGATAGTGTAACGAGCGCTCTGCCCGACGGACACAGTGGTAATAGCTGGCTGGCAGGACATGATGTGGCTCTGTTAGCCTTGGTCGATTCTTCTAGGGCTGAAACGGAGCCGCAATAGGCTATAATCCAAGCGACTAGAACTGTCTGTACAACTTCGTTTATGTCAAAGTAATCATGGGCATATAATATTACTGTCAGATATTCGGGAACGACGTAGATAAGGAAGCTTAGGAATAAGCTTTATTCTGCTATCAACCTTTTAGCGGCCCTTACAGAATTTTATCGATTTCGTTACGGTATCTATTCATGGTGTCTAAATGATGGAACCGTAGTATGTGACGGAGCCCTGGTGATCTGGGGGGGATTTACCGCTCGCAGACATGTTTGACTCACAAGGGACTGTCAGGTGACATGACTTCGCTGGTCTCGCTCTGTCCATTCTGCAGCATCAAGCGCCGTGTGTTACTAATGTCTCAACCAGGAGGTGATACGACAGTCTTGACTTGGCAAGATATTGTTGGTTGGCTGCCGGTGAGTGGTGAGTGGGAGGGGGCGCCGGCCGTGCTGAAACACAAATACCCACGGCATCGCGATCCAGCTATGGTGGATAGCTGGACATTGCGAAGCACCTGGAAACGACACCGCAGAAGCCTTTTCTGTTCTGCGGCCGTGTACAGACAAGCATATTGAGTAGGTCTCTTTTGTTTCAGGGCACATACCCGGTACTGCAGTTTCAGTCGCCAAATTGGTAAAAATCATCGTTTCCGACTGAGGTTTAGATAAGTGTGAGAGCAAATACTGATCTTTGTCTGTAATAAATTCCTTCTATAAAAGGTATGCTCGATTGTTCTGGAGTTGCAATAGAATCATTTCAATCAGTGAGGAAAGTGAGGAAAGTGTCATTTGCCAATGCACACAGACTAAAAATATAAAGGCAAACAAAAAGATTCATGCGATTAGCTTATGGAGGTGCCCCAGCAATCCCTCATTTCAGCTTACAGTTTTAAACTAACAAATTGGCAGGGAGACGACAAAAAGATAATTAACAAGCATTCCAGGATCTCGTACACTGAATCTCTCCGGACCCCTTCAGGTCAACCCGTTAGAAGCTAATTTTCCCTGAGCCAAATTCACACCCATTCTCCATTTACAGGGGAAATTTCCCTGAGGGAAGTACACGCTCCTCGGTATGATGCGTCTCCATCTTCAATGGCCAGCCCTAGAGACCCATAGAATTGAGCAACTGTACCCCTGGTAATAGCCGATGAGCGTCTGCCTCCTGCTCCTCCAGCTTTCGAACCCAATCAGTCAAGCCTTCCAAGTCAGTCTCGCGAAGAGCCACGATTGTATATCCTTTCACTCCTTTCCTTCGTTTCAGGGCATTCGTACAGTGGTGCACCCCTAAACGGAAATTGATGTACAAAGATCGACCGATTATTCCTCGAGATTTCTAGAAACAGTATTAAAGGCTTGTGGATGTGAGCCGAATTATCCTGTCACTCACAACGATCATTCTTTCCTTGCCACTCGCCCCTTCTCACATCTCGTCCCATTCATCCCTGTCATGTTTATAGTCACCCTCACCCCCGAAACCAAGTGCTTTAGTCCGTCTGAAGTAGGGCGAGTAATCATCATCACCATCAAAATCCTCTGGGTTAAGATCCCAAATGACCTCTATCATCCACGTAAGCCATGGAGGTGGAGGCGGCCATTTCCGAAAATACCCGATTCGTTGTGACTCATCAAGGCTTTTTTTTTGTTCCTCCCACCAGGTAAAGAATAATATTATGTAGGATTCGCCGGCGCCCATACGCCAGCATATGCTGTATGGATGGGTGTCCTGGAACTTGAACCAAGGAGGGGGAACTGCTCCATGTTGAGCGACCAGCTTTGCAATTTCATCCTTGTAGCATGTCGAGTTGTCCATTGTGTATGACACTAGAGTATGTCACCGCGACCGAACGCCAAAGCAGAGATGCGATTATGGCAAAATCAGCTTGCTGCCTCATCCGACCTATCTTCTTGCCTGGCCCCTTTTTCTTGGGGTTTGGTACATGTTTATATGTACACCCCCTAGCTTCGGCACACACACCCCCTTCTGTAATTGGCTAGAATCAACATCTTGTGACCCCCTTAAAATGTACTAGCGTCAGGCTTCGATAAGGGCTAGGGCATAATGCTAGGGTATCATGGGATAGTGACGCAAAAGCTTGATGGATATTTACCTAGAGAACCAACTAACACGTAGAGAAAATTGCTATATAAGATGGTGTTAGGTGGTGAGGAGAGTGAGCTTACCCAGGGTATGCCTCCTGCAAAGCCGTGCGGATCGTCAGTTGGCACTGAACCACTGTTGATTTTAAGTCCGATTTTAGAAATTGGAACCCACCCTGATCCGGCGCGATTCGGTGCGAGTTTCACCACAAAATCCGCCCCTAGGCCCCTACTAACTAACTATGGTTAGATACAGTTGGTTTGGGGTTGGATAAACCGCTAAATTTTACCCCATTTCCAATGGGTTTCGAATACCATATATCTATCATACTATCTACCATGCCTATAGAAATTAATATTTCTATGTGAATATGGTAATTATCATCATACTAATCTATATCTAAAATATTAATTCGATATCTAGGGGGTTGAATAGGTAGTGATTGAAACATCATTTTCCAATAATAGTGGTTGTCAACCATATTATATATATATATCCGCACCACTTTCATACCGACCCATGACAAAAATGAACTATCTGCTTATATCTCAGCAACCAGTAGATATTTTGAATTAATATTTGACATTTAGATAGACTGGATCCTAGGCTAAATAGTGATGTCAATATTTCTAGAGAAATCCTAGATACTAGTGATTACTAGGCAAAACGGATTGGGTGGATTCACCAAATCTGATGAAACTGCAAAAACCATAACTGATGGTTTTAACCAAACTGAATTAGATCCATCCTAGGGAAACCGAAATTGGTGTGATTCTGTAGGCTAGGCACTGAATTCAATCTGCTATGAGTTTGGTGAGGATCAGATTCAATCTTAGCAGTTTGGTTATGCAACTCTAAGCGCGTGCTTTAGATAATAAGAGTGGAGTTAGAGCTTACAGATTTCTTACTTTATGATAGCCTAGAGGTTCTTAATCTGTGTTGAATTAACCCCTCCAGAGATGATATCTGGATCACTATTAAGTGGGTCTCAGAGACTATGGGGAGGGTCAGGAGCAGCTTACTAAATGAGATATTGTAATATGCTCTAGACAGCTATCACACTTGCAAGGCTAAGAGTGAAGAAGACCCAGACTATAGTCCTGAGACGGTTATTGTTGTGGCCAACTGCCATTTTCAAAGGGTGCTTGAGATGAGTAATATATTCCATAAGTGTATCATGTAAATCCAGTGGGAGGACGAGAGGAGACGGGCACAAACTCGAGGCCTGAACAGGAAGCATGAAATGGATCCTTGCGGCCTTGCCTAATATGCACCAGGTCCCCGACCGCGCAGCCAAGTTAGAACAGGTGACGGTTGTGTGGTGCTCACCCATTCAACCCACTTGTACAGAGTGCTCACCAGTATACGCGCTACTATTGCGTCTGCTTCCAAATAGCTGTACTCCTGTTTGTGTTTTTGTGTGTGAGACAGGTAGGTCTTGCTAGGTGGTGGACTTATGTACCTCCCTAGATCTAGCTGATGTGAAATAATAGAATAGAATTGCTGCACTGGGCAGTACTCTTATTTGGTTAAGTGTCTATATTATTCACAAGCTTATAACACAAAGTAATTCACTATGCCAGTAATGCACCCCCTGGACTGATCTTGACAGTATCATCTATTATAGCCGATGCGAAGACAAGGATAGTGTCCTATTATTCCAACACTCTTCACTACTCTGTGGACATGGCTAGCCGAAGTGTTACCTCTGCCGCCATACTATGCGAAGCCCGCGAAATAGGACTGCAAATGGCTGGACACGGCCACCGCCTGTTGAAAATGTATGTCAAAACTGAAGTCTTCTCTCCACATATAAGAGGCACTTACATTCTGACCAGCCATCATTGTGAAATGGTTTCCAGAAACAGGAACCGTGGAAATGCGCTGCACTGGTAGTACGGTCTCCCAACCGTGAGGGCCGAAATCACTTCTATTATCCAATATCCATGATTCCGTTGGATTTGACGACTGCGAAACGTTGGGATTACCATTGACACCCTCCCGAGCCCAAATGATCAAAGTTTCTGGCGTGTCTGTGAGTGAAATAATTGGCCTCGGCTTGTACAATGCCAGGCTGGCAACCGTCGAATCGAAGTGCTTCAGGATACTTTGCCGCTTCTCTCCAGCTTTTGGCGCAGAGGTACCATGGGATTGGCCGAAGACTCCTTTTGAGGCCAAGTAATCGATCAGAGATGAAGTCATCGGAGGAAGGACGGCTGGGCAAGGGGCATCAATCAGGATCAGTGACTGAACCTTCTGCCTGGTCTCAATCAACTGCCTTGATGCTTCATATGCCAAAACGCCACCGACAGACCACCCTCCGAAATGGTACGGCCCGTGAGGTTGTTGGTCTCTGATGGCCGCGAGATAGATTTTCACTGTTGCTTCAATGCTGCCAGTATAGTCATCGGGGGAGTCGATAAATGGGCAAACGAGTCCGTACACGTCAAAGTCTGGGCTGATGGGCTCCAATGCCGCATACGAGAATGGGGACCCGGAGCCGTCTGGAAAGAGAAAGAAGTTGCCAGTACTCGTGGGATTGGAGCGCTTCTGAAGGAGGACAACTCTGGCCCGGAAGCTGACATCCGTCTGGTTGTGATTAGTGGCGTGCAGCTTCTGGTCTCCTTTTTCGACTTTCTCAATGCCCTGCAACTGCGGCGTTACGAACCCCGATACCCTGGGTAGAGCTCTGAACACTTCATTCATTGTATTGTTCTCTAGAAAGAAGTTCGTTGGCAGCTCAACCCCTACCTCTCCGAGTCTTGCAAGGACTGCAAGGCTCATCAAGGAATCGACCCCAAGTGCGCTTAGATCTGCAGATGATTCAAGGTCTTCCGCGGGGATGCCGGTTTCATCCGCAATGATGGACCTGACTAGCTCTGCAGTATCTGAAATGGTACTATCAGGAGTGAAAGTCTCCACCATCGCGGACGACTGCGAAGAATCTGAAGCCTGATAAGAGCTGCCACTGTCTTGGCCCTTCTCCACTGAAGAGTTGGTCAGGGGACTGGTGGTTCCACCCTGCTTCTGGTCCAGCATGGCCATGAGCTCACTAATTGTAGGGCAGTCCATCAATTCGCTGTGGGAAATCGTAATGCCAAATTGTTCGGTAAGGCTGCTGGCCAAGGTCAGCGACATCAACGAATCAACCCCCAAATCAGATAGTCGATCATGCGGAGAAATGTCTGAAGTTTCCAGTCCGAGCTCGGCAGATATAATATCGAGGCAAGTGCCTGGTCGCGAGGATCCGGTGGCCAACTGAGTCTCTGACGACGGGACTGGCCTCTTTGGTAGAGGCTTCTGAGGAACAGCTTTGGGTAATTGCCTCTCTGCTGTCCTTTTGACGCCAACTGGAGGTAGAAGCATATCTAGGACTGTGCGGGGAACTCGCTGGAAACGAAGATCTTCTGCCAGACCAACGACTTCTCCATCGCATAGGATCCACACATTTCCTCCGACCATCGTTTTATCCCTGGGAAGCATCCTCACATATGCCTGGTAATGGCCTTTCGGATTCAAAGGCTTGGCAAATCGCAGACTCTCCCACCCATGCGAGATGTAGACCGCTTCATTGTAGTTAAGAGTGTCATTTCCATTCATGACGAAGCCCGAGAGATGTAGCAAAGCGTCAATCCAATAGGGGCTATAGACATATGTCGCATCGTCGCCGCGATCATCTAGCTTTACTGTTGCTGTGGCCTCGAACAAACTGCTCGCAAGCAGGACCTGGTCCATCCGCTGGTAATGTGGCGCATAGTCCACCAAACTCGCAAAAAGTCGATAAGCCAAGCGACTCGAGATCTTGCTTGCCTCTCCGGAGTCCGTGAGCTTCTGTAATACGGCAATGCGGTCTTGGATCAGATATAGATCGTGTGACCAACGCCGCAGCCACTTCTCAGGCGATCCAGATTCGATGCAGCAGGTAGCGTGTTTCGTTTTCGTTTCCGCAGGTTGGCCAGGAGATGCTGAGAAGTACTCAACTTTGATGGTTTGTGAATGTCGATCGACACGCGCGTATATGCGCAATACCCTTGTTTCTTCTTCTCTTGAGGATTTGACGATCAGCGGCTGTTGAACTTCCATCGCAGTGATATTGTGCCCGGACGAGGAGAATCCAGATTCCGGCTTCTGTTGTATGTGCCGAGCAACGGTCAAAGCCACATCAGCGTACATGGACTGCGAGCGAGGAATTAGCAAGGCTTTCATAAGTTAAACAGATACATGTCCTTCGCAATCTACTTACAGAAGGGCAAAGAGCCGAACCATTAACGCGATGGCCACTGATGGCGGCGTGGATTTCTGGGCTTGACAGATCCGTTTCAAACACGGCAATCGCGTTTGCTCCTTTGTAGTTCTCTTCCACAAGGCGATGAACAGAGCTTGACAACTTCGGCACTGGCTTGTCCTCGTCGCCGTTGCTGACAGCCAGCCACGGGTCGCCTTTGCGCAGCGTCCAATCATTTCGGTATTCAATCCAGTAGTTCTTGTTTTCGAAGGAATAAGCCGGGAGGGTCAGCAGGCGACAAGCCCCTTCGATATCCCGATGGTACTCGGACCAGTTAATGCTGAACCCCATGTCATGGAGTGCAGTGACGCTTCCAACAATAACTTTCCATGGATTCTCCTTACGTCTCAACGTAGGGAGTGTCTGGGTTGAATCTCCTAGATTGGATCTTACCATTCCCGAGCAGATTGGATGAGGACCAATCTCAACAAAAATGGTTGACTCTTGAACCAGCTCAACAGCTCTGGCATTGCTCACTGCACTTGAGAATTGGACCGCTTGGCGACAGTGCTGTCGCAGGTACTGGGGATCGATTTGTTCCCCAGGACCCAAAACTCGGCCCTTTAGAGAGCTAATGAAGGGACAGTGTGGTGTTCCCATATTCACAACTTTTGCAACCTCTTCAAGGTCATGCAAAATTGGATCAACTTGTGCGGAATGAAAGGCGTAGGGCACTTGGAGCTTGGTTGACCGGATATTCTTCGCAGTCAAGTGTGCCTCTAACTCATCGATGGCGGCCTTTTCGCCCGAGAAGACAGTTTCACGAGGGCTATTGACACAGGCGATTTCCACTCGTGCGGAAACTTCGGCCGGAACGGCCTGCAGAACGGAAGTCGAGTCTGCCACCGCAAGCATGGCATGGGAATGCATCTCACACCTGCTCTCCAACAAGCGAGCTCTGTATCCCACTAGGTAGATAGTATCACTTATGGACAGCACTCCGCTAACTTGAAGGGCGGCATATTCTCCCAAGCTATGGCCCACTACTGCGTCTGGTTTGATGCCTAGAGAATTCCACAGACGAGCCAAGGCTACTTGGATGCACACCAGACCGATTTGTGTCTGTATGGGAGAAAGCAAGTTTAGGTCAACCGCGGTGCCATCAACGATGGGTAGAAAGGAAGAGAATCCTTGCTGGCGAGCAATGCCATCGAAATGGTCGATATCTGCCCTGAACTGAGACGACATAGTGTATAACTCACGAGCCAGGGCCGGGTATGCGGCACCTTGCCCAGTGAAAACGAAAACAACCTGTCTTGAGACCGGTGATGTGCTGAGGGTGGGTATGACCGAGTGTTTCTTCTGCTCTAAAGCAATTCGCAATTTTTCGGTGGAGCTCTCCGCGACACTGACCCGGAAACCGTGATGCCTGCGACGGGCAGTAGTCGTGTAGGATAGGTCCACGGGCGACGTGGTCGGGTTTGCAGACAGATATGCAATCAGTTTGTCTAGATTATTCGACAGCGCTGCTTTCGTGTGCCCTGAGACCGTGACGGGATGGAGTGGCCGAGGTTCGATGCCCTGCTGGACAACTGGAGTGGGCGCCTCTTGGATCAAGAGGGCCGTGTTGCCGCCCTTGGGTAATTCGTTAGCTCTCGATAATTAGCGCAAGGGTCTGGTCAGATGGAAAACCAACAGCTGCGCTAAAATTGTTTACAAGAATGCTTCTCTTCTTCCCCGGTTTACTCTGAAATGGCGTCATCTTCAACGGAATTCGAACACTAAGTTAGGTCAGCCGCAGTTCCAACTCGGGGGAATCGACACCATTTACTTTCGCGCGCTTAGATCAGGGAATCCGCGGTTGATCGCGTTCTTGATACCAATATGAGGAGGGATAGCAGAGTGTTTGAAGATCAGAATGGCTTTGATCAAGGATGCCACACCGGACGACTGTATATATCATTAATCCATTGTATACCATGGCCGCTATGGGTGAGGAAGACGTACAGCTTCACCATGTCCAATATTCGCCTAGATTGGTCAGAACCCAGCACTCGGATGCTAGAAGCTAGGTTGGACTTCTCGTACCTTGACTGCCCCGACATACAGAGGATTGTCCTCAGCTCGACTTGGGCGCTCGGGTCCAAAAACATCCATAACTGAGCGCATCTCTGTACCATCTCCAGCTTGCGTGCCTGTTCCGTGCATTTCGACATATCCGACGTCTAACGGATCAACGCCTGACTGCCCGAGGACCTGGCGGTATAAATCGGACTGCGTTTCCGCATGAGGGTGCGTGATGCTGATCGCATTCGCTGAGTGATTTGTCCCCGCCCCCAAGATGACTGCTAGGACGTTATCCCGATCTAATTCTGCGTCAGTCAGCCTCTTTATCACTACGCTACCGATGCCGTCGCCGCGGCAGTACCCATCGGCTCCGTCGTCGAATGTCTTGCATGAACCTGTCTTAGAGAGGAACTGGCCACGGCTCAGTCCAGAAAACAAGTCGGGCGAGGTGAGCACACTGAGACCCCCTGCGACAGCAGTATCGCATTCACCATTCCGCAACGCTGTGCAAGCGAGCTGGATGGCAGCAAGGCTCGATGAGCAGGCCGTGTCGATGCTATAGCTCGGGCCACCGAATTTAAAGTAATAATTGATTCGCCCCTGTGCAGCGATGTCAACCCACATCCGTATTTCGAACTCGGGAGGAAGGGTAAGATACTAACCGGGCCAAAAGCACGTATTCCACCCGTGATGAAATATGTTCCAATGTCTTGGGCTGCATTCACATCTCTGTAATCGTCGCTTGTTTGGCCGTAAAAGGTCCCAACGCGGCTGAGAGCCGTAGAACGGGTACGGTCAGGGACAAACCCGGACATTTCCAGGGCCTCGTAAGCAGTGACAAGGGCCAAACGCTGCATCGGATCCGTCTGAAGAGCTTCGCGTGGTGACATGTTGAAGAATCTCGGATCGAAATCTCCCGGTCGATCGATGAAGCAGCCGTATGGTGTCCAGCTGGTGTTCTTGGCTTTTCCGGTAGGGTCGACATGTTTTTCAACGTCAAACCGATCCTTTGGAATCTATCGCATACGTTAGAAGTCCATTCCACCTTGTAAAAAAATGGCTACACTCGCTTACCACTCGGTGCAGATCCAGACCCGATTCCAGCACGCTCCAGAGAGCTTCAGCGCTCTCGGCACCTGGAAACCGGCCTGACATGCCCACAATGGCCAAGGGAGCCTGACTGAGGGCGGCAGACGGTTTATACTGGTCGACGCCAGGTTCTAATACAATTAACTCCTGCGTGGAAATATTCGCGGACGTGCGAGTACGCAGCGCGGCTGCCAGACTGTCCGCCACAGGAGTTGGACCGACAGCATCAATTCTGACGGATGCTATTGTGTTTTCCCGGATCAGAGATGCGCAACGGTCGACAATTAAATCTAGCCGTAGCGGTGCCTGCAGTGTGTGATGGACGACTGTTTTGAACAGATCCAAAGCGCTATTGGAGTCCACCGGCTCACCTGTCAGTGGGGAGAGAAGTGTCTTGATTGACTTGAAGCTGGATAAAAGATCGGCGTCGATGCCACATCGAGACAAGAAGCTAGGAAAGTCCAGTACCGTATGGATATGGGAGGCGTGGTATCCTGCGAAAATCGGTAGCCAGATGATCTTCCTGGACGGCTGTGACGCCGTTAAGCTCTCTGCGAAGCGAGCTAAAGCCGGGGGCGAACCGCTGATGGTTACACTCTTGAGCCCAACGGCGCTCACAAAACAGCGGTGGCGGAGTGATAGATACCCTCCAGCGTCGTATATTTTTAGAGCTGACAGTGCCTCGTCTTCGGTCATTTTAGGAATGGCGATGGACCAGCTGCCCAAAGGGTTTCCCTGCTCATGTAGCATGCTGCTTGCCGTCGCTGCTTGCAGACCCATTTGGAACGCCATCGAGACCGTCGGCACTGCTAAGAGCCTCAGCTCATCCAGTGAGGCTGATGTAGCGTAGGCCGCTGCAACAAGCGATCCGGTACACAGCCCGACTACTGCGATGTGCTCATTATTTTCTGGTCGACCTCCTCGCCCCTCAAAGTATCTGGCATAGTGCAGAATGTGTTATTAGGGCGTGTTACAGCAAATGGGCCGGTGACAGATTGGTGAACACCTACCGAAAGATTTGCAGCAGCTGAGTAATGCATAACAACGCACTGCTGATTGACGGATGACATACTCCCTTGCTCTTCTCGTAGATCCTGGCTAAATCATGGATGCTTTTGAAGCCAGGGAGGTGTTCTCGTTGGAAGGGTCGAAGTCGATCTGACTGAGCTCGCAGCGCCGCGCTTGCGTCGCGAATAAACTCACTCTGGGTGACACTACAGGGCGCGCTAAGCAATAGTTTCTTGAGCAACGCGGACACATTGTTCGTCTGATCCCCCAAGACAACTAGATTCAGGCATTCAACTTGGAGTGGGCGATGCATTGTGTCGAATGTGTAAAACTTCAATGGAACATGCGTTGAAGCATGTATTATTTTCGATGCTGTGTATTTGATATAACCGGCCAGCGGGAAAGCCTGGCTTAATACAAAGGCAGCTGATATCTATTTGCGGGATACTACATATTGCACGTTCTTGCAGAAACTGCCTTGGCTGATCTCAACCATCATCTTCTTCGGAACTTTACTCTCAATTCCATGGTAGTCCACGATACGCGGAGGGACACCGATGGCGCACGGCGGTTCGGAACGACCTAGAGTGAAATCTGACTCTCACTGTGAATCTCGCATATGTGGCCAATTCGCCGGAGGATTAAGGGGCGATGAGATCCGACACCGTCATTGGTTCGGAGGATCATGCGCCAGACACATGGCTGCAAAAGCCACATGGCTCCGAGGTCATCTACTTCGTGTCCGGGGGTTTCTGCATGCATAACCTAATTTGCTTCCGTTCGTCTGCAGCGGAAGAAAACTTCTGAGTCCTGCTGAGCAATCACAGACGGGCTTCGCTGCTCACCTTGGACTAACCATCCGAGGACGGTGCGAATGCGTGAATACTCGCGCCAAAAATAGGAGGGTAATACCCAACAGAATGACATATCCGCCCTGGAACTGCGGCTTCCGTGACTCATTTTGACACTAGAAAACTGCTATGCTCTGAGGGCTTGGTCCCTGTGCTGCCCAGCTTCACAGGAGGTACTTATTTTAGCCGCTGCTACCATTCAGTTGCTGTTGCAGTTGCTGTTGCTTTTGAAGTAAGAAGCTAGAGCCGTTGTTACTTTAGGGTTGGGTGTTAGTCTCTAGCTGAATAATGGGGTTAATATAAACAGCATTGAGAGAGTATTGCTAGCTTTGCAGGAGACGCGACTCTAACTCTTGTCTGGTGGTCTGAAGCTCGCTAGATAAATCGAATTTTACTCACATCCATACCAGTACAAATTTGAGTATCTGCGCGCCTGTTTATGAATTACACTAGAGACTTCCCTTGCCACATCATCGCTGCTCTTAAAGAATATATTCATTGACCGGATACCTTCATATAAATATTCGTTCGTGTGGACGTCTGGAGAGCAGTAGAGTGAAATACACCTGCTAACGCGCGCGAAACAGCACCCGTGCCGTCTGGTTGGGTTGACGGGATCGGTCGTACCAGGTCGGTTTGGGAAGCCCTGTAGGATCTTCCAATCGGACCTCATAGTGCAAGAGAGTGTGAGCAAGGAGCAGTTTGATTTCTTGAGCTGCAAAAAATCGCCCGGGACAGGCATCCTTCCCATGCCCGAAGTTGATATGTGTCGGGGATGTGGTCACGAACTGGTATCGATTCTCGTTCCCCGGCTGCTCTCGAAGACGAGACCATCGGAAAGCGTCAAATTTCGAGGCTTCAGAATATATTGTGTCATCGAGATACATGGCATGCATTGGGACTAGGACGTATGAGCCCTTCGGTACAGTGGTGCCGTCCGAGAATGTGAAGTCCTTGGTGACGGCTCGGGTCATTTGGGCTGCAGGCTATGACTTCAGTAATTACCCTTTTAGGTACAATGCGATAATACGTACAACTTGCGATAGGAGCCAATCTTTGACTTTCTAGCATAAAGCTGTCCAATTTGCGCATCGCGCTCAATGATCGAGCGGTCCATCCATCAGCTTGCACGGCGCTTTCAATCTCTGCTCGCAGCTCCGAATGGATGTCCGTATGCAATGCGAGATCATAAACGCAGTTCAGAAAGGTGACGCTGGTCGTATGCACCGCCGCAACGTTCAGATGAAGCAAGCGATACATCAGCCGCTCCGGGTCTCGTTCTTGGGGGTTTGGCGCGGCATCAATGACCCACTGAAGTGAATCTACCGGTTTGCTTTTGGGGGATGTTTGTTGTAGCTTCTCGACCTCCTCCAGCCGAGCCTTGATATATGGTATGAGATGCTTGCGAGCTACCTTCTGCCGTTCCCTGACATTGGTGACGAAGTATGTTACCGTTGACTTGAGGAAGTCTGGCCAGGCACGCAGCTTATCTGCACCGCCGAACACATCTATTGTGTACCTGATGGACATCTGAAGATACTCCTCATTGCGACACAGTGGTACACCCACAAGAAGTCTGTTCGCCGTACGTGTCGCGATTCGATGAGCAGTACGCGCCATGACAACTGGTTTCCAGTCTGCAGAATAACATATCAGTGGCGTGTAATGCAAGAGACTGTCGGAAGATTACCGGCTGGAGTTCCTATTTCCTCTTGAAATACCAGACTAATCTCATCCAGTAGATCGTTAATTTTGAGCTCTAGGCTTGGAGTTAAGTTGCTCTTGATAATATGGAAATGGAACTTGTTTGCTTCGACGATGGGAGAAACCGTGTATCCTGCCTGTTGCACCTATTATGGGACTATCAGCATCCATCCGACTCTTTGAATGGCCAGTCTTAAACTCACGTCGTTGGCTGCTTCCTTAGCGCTCAGATGTGTTGGTGGTGCTGTTCGTATCTCGTCCACGAACTTTGGCGGGATGACAATCACCCACCGGACAGGAGTCCGAAGCTGGTAGAAGCGGCCATGTTTTGAGAACTACATTCTGGATCAGCTCAGCAGACTAGGTGTGAGGAGCAGCGCATTGCATCTCTCACCTCTTCGTACCCGGCTTTCAGAACACCAGGGCTGTCTCTGAGATAGTCCAGAGAGTCGTACCAGCTTCCAAACCAGCCCGAATGTGTGCTATAGACAGGCAATCTGGCGCGTTTAGGGCTCAAAGCAAGTTTGTAGTAGAGAGTAACAAAGCCTAGAGTTCCGAGGAGGAGAGCCCACTGGAAACTTCCAGGACTAAGCAGAATCAGCTCGTTAAGGACCGCCATCTCTTTTTTCCAAATCGGACAGCTCCGAATTCGCTTGACAGAGACGTTAGGTGATCTGCTGACGGCGTCTCTAATTGTTGATGCCTTTTTTGTCTATTCTCGCATGACGCTTCTCTACATCTCGTGATTCAGGGTAAGTTATATGCAAAATCCATGAACTACGTACCTTGTACGAGCCTAAACAAACTATTGGCTAGTTGGCATCGCCGAGTTGGATCAAACCTTCTCGGAGGTTTTGGCGCCTTACGATCAGTCCAACGCCGACGGAGATACGACCAACACGCCGCACTCATATATCATACCTCGATTTCGGCCATCCACTTGGGATAAGTGACAATGAAGCATTCTTTCTGCTCGCTTTCGAATCATCATGTCAGATCCCACCGTCTTGCTTGACCTTGCGGCCACCATCTCCAACACCGCACTCACGATCACCCGCCATAACCTGGCAGCATCCGCTCCTGCTCCGTCATTTGTAGCTGAGAGCTCCAGCAATGGGCCTGCCAATGGTAACGGAGTGGCAAAAGCGAAAGACGGTAAAAGCGAACTCGCCCAAAAGGAGGCCCTTGATGCCGCAGCTTCCCTTATTCAAGCATCAACGGACCTTCAGATTCTCGTGTCTGGACCAGAAAACTATCTAAAGAGCTTATCATACGGCGTACGTCTGTTTTAACAGTGATCGAGAGATGGTAGCTGACGTGGAATGGAATGTATCTAGTACCACGACATCACCGCCTTGGCCGTCGTAATTGAATTCGATCTCGCACGCAAGGTGCCCATCGAATCCTCCGTCTCCTTCAAAGAGCTTTCCATTAGCAGCGGTTGCCCACTGGGTCGATTGGAGCGTGTGCTGCGCCTTCTCTTTGTCCGTCGAATATTTTATGAACCTCGTCCGGGGTACGTCGCTCATACCGTTGTGTCTCAACGAATGGTGATCAACCCAGAGTTGACTGCGTTCCTCGGCCACTGCACCCATGAGGCCTTTCCGGCCGCCTCAAGACTAGTTGACTCTCTGCGTAAATACCCTTTGTCAGAAGAGCCTAATGAAACGGGGTTTAACATAGCGTTTAACACGGTCGACCCGCTGTTCACTTTCCTGTCAAAGCATCCAGAACGCTTCGAACGTTTTAATCGTGGCATGGCCGGCCTGAGCAAGAGTGGTGGCCGGTCAGCGCAACAGGTTGTTGAGGGATTCCCCTGGGACTCCCTTGGCGCCGCGACGGTCATTGATGTGAGATTTCCAATACTGGATTTCGTTAGGAGGTACTGACTGGGGACAGGTCGGAGGCGGTAATGGGCACATTTCATTGGCTTTGGCCGAGCGATACCCGCAGCTCTCGTTCGTTGTCCAGGACCTCGAGGCTGCAATTTTGTCAGGGACCGAATCTTTACCGTCTGCCTTGAAGGGTCGGGTGCAGTTTGAGGTCCACGACATGTTCCAGCCTCAGAAACGCAGCGGCGTTGATGTCTTTTATCTGCGGCACATTCTCCACGACTGGCCAGATCATTATGCAGTGAGAATCCTCCAGAATCTTGTGCCCGCAATGAAGCCAGACTCCCGTGTGATCATCTCGGACTCAGTTATCCCGCCGCCAGAGCAACTCCATGGGTTACATGAGAAGCTAGTCCGGTATGCTTGTTATGTTCTTCATTCCGACGGGCAAGAAGCTAACTGTCCACAGGTATCTCGACATGCAAATGATGGTCTTGCACAATGCGCGGGAGCGCACCGAAGAGGACTTTGCAGGTCTCCTGGCTCGAGCTGACCCTCGTCTGAAGATCAAAAAAGTCTGGCGGAAGGGACCGGACGCAGCGGCCAGTACAGTGGTTGAGGCAGTGCTTGTAGGGTAGTTTATTACGCTTTATTATCCAATTTATAGGGAGAAGCTGAGTTGGTTTGGTATATTTCCCTTCTTTGCTTTATTTAGTGCGGAGGCATTTGAGCGAGAGCCTGCGGCTTGTGCGCAAGCAAATACAAATCAAACTAAAGTGTTTTATCACGACAGATGGTTGTTACCTTGGTCTTAGGGATTATGTTCGCTCAAGCCGTTTGTCACATGCTCCAAGCGGTATATTCGCATACCATGTTTCAAAGTAGGGGTGTCCAATAAAGTTTTAGATAAATTAGAGAGCGGGTTCATAATAGTCACTGAGTTGAGGATGCTGTTAACTCATTTACTACTCTAAATAACTAACTAGTTAGATATCAGGTTCGTAGAAATAGAACTGTCTGGTCACGGCTTGCAGCTGGCTCGCGCCTTGACTTCAAACTTGGACTGCTTGTGTGTTCTTGAAAAACGACTGCAGCTGGCGCCGGGAGTCCTCCAGCACATCATATCTGAAGTTATGCGCCATGAACTCCGGGGGCGAGCTGGGCACCTCAACTCCCTCCGGCATGTACTCCTTTGCACGTTCGCGAATCTTCCAGGATTCGTCTTGTCCTGCATTCGAGAAGACCTGCATCGCTGATGCGCGGTTGAGTCGGATTTTCTCGAATATTGCGAGCCGGCAGCGGATCTCCACGTCACTGGGAGTGTCGGAGAGATCCGTGAAGACTTCACATAAAGCACCGCCATCCTCAATAGCTTGTGCCCCTCCCTGGCCTTGATCTGGAGACTGAGCGTCAGTACGGAAACTAGAGTTAGAACACGAGCCTGGAGATCATACGGGGAAGCATAGGATGTGCTGCATCGCCAATCAGCACTAGGCGGCCTCGGGTCCAGGTTGGAATGGGATCGCGGTATAGCAGTGGCCAGCGATTGATGCTCGTTGCTTTCCTTTTTATACCTTAGCCAGATAAAGACAATTGAAGTCCACGTGGACTGACTTGAGAATGGCTATAATGCTGGGATGAAAGTCATGGTACTCAGAGAGAAGATCACTGATGTCCGCTCCGCGCTCCCAGTCTATCTCAGCGATGTGAGTATTCCCCAACTTCAAACTCGCAAGGGTAAGAGCTGACCTTCTTTTTCAGAACCATCCTTCGGATTATCTGGATGGATGCCGACAAAATTCTGAACGGTATTACTACAGAAAAGAACTCATGATGAGGGCGTGATACGACACTACGAGAAGCAGGGGATTGGCCTCACTTTGCACATGGGTACCAAACCAGACGCCGGTGATCATCTGCGACAAAGATTCTCATCAGGCCATCCTCCAGAAGCGGCGCTGTCTGCGGATCCTCGCTCAGCAGCCCTGTTGGGATCAGGAACCGGAATGCTGCTGATCCTGTCGGGACGGCCGGTGTTGCATGGCCAATTATCTCATGGATAGCGCTGGTATGAACGCCGTCCGCGGCGACAATCAGGTCCGCATGGTGAATCGACCCGTCAGCAAGGGCCACAGATCCCCTTTCGGCATCGTAGGCTACCACTTCGGCCCGCAAGAAGATGTCCACGGGCGATCCTGGGGCCCCCTCGATTGTTGCCAATCGTCGTAGCTCCGAGTGGAGATCAACACGGTGCGCCAGGAACCAGGGTGCAACGTAAGTCTGGATAAACTGCGAGCAATCGACTTCGACTAGTGGCTTGAGCGAGCTACCTGACGCTACCACCGAGCGGCGCACCGTCACCATGCGAGCTAGTTCGGCGTCAAAGCCCCACTGGAGGAGGATCCGCGAGGCATTGGGACAAACGTGAATAGCCGCACCGACCTCTCGAAGAAAGGACGAGCGTTCAAAAATCTAGGACTCTCGTCGTCGGTCATTGATTTTTGTTTCTTTGCGGAGGCAATTCGCATCCGTATGCTTCTCACCTTGACTTCATGACCAGCACGGCGGAGGCCAATCGCGGCCGCCAACCCGCCGATGCCACCTCCAACGACAATCACTTTCATGGCCCCGATCAAATGAGGGTCAGAGTTGAAACAGATAAACGAGAGAGAGATAATCTGGGCTCTTCACACAAGTGTTTCTTGGTTCTTGCACTTGATCTGCGCAGACGCTCTAATAACCTGCGGACAGCGGCGTTATGTCCGAGCAGTAGCGCTGGCTCAAGGGTTCTGGCCCATGTATGTCTTAAATCTCGCCGATTGGACTCATTAATATTTGGAGCCAATAATGACCTGGCCGCCGTAGGAGCTAACCCGCTGGGGGAATTGGACGGTTTCTGTGGCTTCGTATAAACCCTGCTCTTGCATCGGCGTCTCGGTGGGTTAAGAAATCAGAACAACACGCAATTTAACACTTGCATCACATTCGCCGTTCGATAAGAATAATCCCGTTCTGGGTCTATTGTGAGTTAGAGTTGGTCATAATGGGTAATAAGCTCAACTGTCCAGTGAAGACCCTATATGGAGTTGATCTTCCGTCGAGAGTGGATTCTAGCATGCAGATCCTCAAGTCCCTGGACCCGAGACATTGGAGCGCAGGCGCCGTAGACCAGCCGAAATTTTAATCTACATTGAGGAGCTGTTCTTTAAATATAGCAGGCTTTCGGACATCTCTCAAAGAGCATACTAGTGGCTCTCGTGAGAACGGATTCAGACTAATTGTGTTGTCGCTCAGTCACAAAGATGAGTTCCTCCACAACGGAAGAGCAGGAGTTGTCATCGCCTAAGGTCACCAAAACAGTGCACAGTAGCAACATTTCCTCCGATGTAGACATGGAGAAAGAGACTCCTGGCTCAGTGCCTGTTCCCTCAGATCCTCCAGCGCCGCCTCCCCCTCCAAATGGGGGACTTAAAGCCTGGTTGCAGGTGCTTGGAGGATTTCTGTTCGTTCTAAACACTTGGTAAGGTTCCTGGTGCGTTTGTTTGTTTCACAATATGCCAGCTAACCAATGTGCACTGTACCAGGGGAATGGCAAATTCCTTCGGCATCTTCCAAACGTACTATGCAAGCACGCTTCTCCCGACTTCCAGCCCGTCATCGATTTCCTGGATTGGCTCGATTCAAGGATTTTTGCTGCTTTTTGTGGGAGTCTTCTGTGGACGGGCGTTCGACGCAGGACACTTCTATCCCGTCGCAGGGCTGGGAATCTTCCTTTCTGTCTTTGGGATGATGATGACTTCGCTTGCAACCAAGTATTATCAGGTTTTTCTAGCCCAGGGATTGTGTCTAGGCTTGGGATCTGGATGCCTTTTCACTCCAGGTATCTCTGTGGTTGGCACCTACTTTTCGACTCGACGAGGACTGGCAACAGGGATCGCAGCCAGCGGTAGCAGCGTGGGTAAGCTTGCATATTCCATCAACCCCACAGGTGCCTGCGTCGCTAACAAGTGGTGTGCTAGGTGGAATTATCTTCCCAGTAGTCATTCGTCGACTGATTCTCACCGTGGGCTTCCCCTGGGCTGTGCGCGCTATGGCCTTCATTATGTTAGCTACTCTGCTACTTGGAATCTCCCTCCTAAGACCTCGACTCCCTCCACGAAAGTCCGGCCCGGTGGTTGATTTTGCGGCTTTTCAGGACCCTGCATATACCACTTTCGTCGTGGGATTAGCCTTGGGCTTTATGGCTTTTTTTATTCCATTCTTTTACGCAGAAAGCTACGCCGCCAACATTGGCGTGGACTCGGAGCTGTCGTTCTACATTCTGAGTATCATGAACGCTGCAGGAATGGTTGGCCGACTGCTCCCTAATGCCCTGGCAGACAAGTAAGTTCCATAAGTGCTTCGCACATCGCGGGAGTAGCAACTAACCGGAGTGTAAAACTAGGCTCGGCAACCTGAATGTCATTGTTCCCTGCGCATATATCTCTGGCATCGTCGTTCTCTGCTGGATTTCGGTCCACCACCTCGGCAATCTGATCGCTACATCCATCATGTATTCATTTTTCTCTGGTGGTTTAATGGCATTGCCACCAGCGGTTCTGGTCGCCTTAAGTCCAAGTCTGAACCAAATCGGCGTTCGAGTGGGTATGGCGTTGACCATCGGTTCATTGGGAGTGTTGATCGGATCTCCCATTGCGGGTGCCATTTTGTCCCGCCAGAGCAACCATGATAAAACGGGGATCGAGGGGGGACTTGATTATACTGGTACACTTGTGTTTACCGGAATCGCCCTTTTGGTGTGTGGTGGTCTCATGAGTGCTACCAGGGTGATCAAGAAAGGTGCAAAACTTGAAAAGGTCTAGGATAAAACGGCCGTTTTAATATGCCAGAAAAGACCCCAAGGTTATTCAGTCAGTTTTGTCATGGCGATGAGAAGGCATCTAGGGGGGACGTATAGGGTCATCCTCATCACCGAGTTCCTCAATAGATACTCCACTATTCATCGTATTAATTCCCAGGTAGAAGAGTCAACCAATTAACCAAACCCAGGAGAGAATAACGAGTTTTAGAAAAGAAAATAGGAAAAGCAAACCAAAGAACTCGTAGTGATGCGTGTGTCTTTGAATATCTATGGGAGCGTTACTGAATGGTACGAATTGCGAGCTATTGCTCAAAGCCTCTATCACAATCAAACGCCAGCCAGTATTGATCTTCGACCCTATCTTTCCACCTGTGTCATAATAGCTCGGAACTCGGCTATCAGTGCACTTCGCATCATGTTGTACAAGTCCAGTCCATCCGCCTCGTCGAGTCCGCAGGCTCGCCGGTCCAGTCGCTCGAGTAGCCGCGGGACTTTATTTACATCCAGGAGCAGAATCTGCTTCGCTAGAGAGCTCTCATCCGCATGATCCAACTGATATGAGCCCAAGGTAAGCCTGACCGTCGTCGCTCCTGGGCCAGTCGGAATTTCATTGTGTTCGGAGGGAAAGAGGGGGTTATGCTGCTGGTTCGCTGAAGTAATGTTCGTGTCAAATGACGACCACGGGGGCGGGGAGGTAATGGGACTGGTGCCTTTCCGGTTCATGTCTCTTCGATCGCGCAGCCTCGATTGATAAAGTAGGTGGTATAGAAGCAGAGCCTTGCGGAGAAGAACCAATATCAAAAGGCGAGTGGTACTGTCATGAGGGGAGACGCATTCTAGCGCATTGCAGATACGGATCAGTGCTTCCTTATTCTGGCTCAGGGCAACATCCAGACTGAACAGCTGCATGTTAGCCTGTTGGATCTTTTCAAGTGCCCGAACGATGGTCTGGAAACAAGCACACATCGAACCGTGTCCCTCGGTACTGGCGAGGTCTTTGGGATGGGAGGGGACCAGGGGGGGCGCTGTCACTGCAGATTGTGTCAAAGGCTCGCCCGCCGCAAAATCAGAAATAGCCGTGGGATTCGGACTGGTCATAGCAAACGTTGATGGAAGACGTGTTGTGAATTCGGGCAGTGCAGCGGTCTGATCCCCGCTATACAGTGGACTGATGGCGGCTCCTGGCATGGAAAACCAGTCCGACAGCATCGCATCAAGGGGCTCCATCTGGCCAGTTTCATCATCGATGATCAGCACGGAGTCGTTAGAAAAGTCCGCCACTGACGACGGAACCCTGGAATGCCGATCATTGTCATCGCCGGAGCCCCTGGTATTGGCACTCGTTGTGGACGCGTTGTGTTCGCTGGGGGCTCGTGAAGGGTTGCTTTGCGGAGGGGTGAGGATGCGTGCAGCACGTACCCCCGACTCCCTGCTTGCTGCGGGGGCTCGACCCGATCGTCCCGGGGGACTGTGGACACACAGACTATTTAAGTCCAGGCAGCGCTGACACCCTACGGCGGTGGGAACGCATTTAACTTTTGCTTGGTGGCACTTATCGCACGAGGCCCGCAGAGCCCGTTTTTGTGTACCCATCCTAGGCATTTATTCGAGAAAGAGAATGTGGACCGCCTTCAAGGAGAATGAATGCTCGTATGGAAACTTTTTCTGGCTCCAGTTGCCCGTGCTTTTATGCACACCTCTTGGACCCTGAGCTTGACTCTGCAATACGGTGCGGAAACTGTCGTAATCGCCTAAGCAAGCCACTCCCAGTTCCCATTGGTGCGAAAGATGCTGAAGGGACTGAAGAACCTCCAACAGAGTTTGAACGCTGTTGTCCCGTGGGGCGATCCCCGATGCTTAATTGCCGAGCAAGGACCCTTGATACGAGGGCCGAGGTTCCGGACTTAATGTACGGAGCATTGCAGCCACTCCTTTATAGGGGCAGATTGCTGTCGTCTTCAATTAAGATAACAAGAGGGCGAAGTCTCCTCAAAGGCTTTCACCAAGCGCCATTGTCACAACTCCAGGCAGCGATAATTGCACAGGGATACAGTCAGAAATCTAATAATGGCAGCCACGGTCACGCCATTCCCGGACCGTAACTAGTCAATACGAGTATAAATTGCAGAATTTGAAATTGTCCAATACGGGGGCCTGACGCCCTCGTATTGAACATTGTTACAGACGCATGAAGACAGGGATCGCGCACCAGTCTTACCATGAATTGGCCAGTTGCATAGTTGTTCGCTTGTCTTCACTGACCAAACGAGTACGAGAAGAGGTACGAGAGGCTTATCGTGGCATTTTTGGATCAGCCGTCTGACTCCCACGTCTGTGATACTTAGAGAGTTAAGGTAGGCTCTTAGTGCGTCTTGTCACGACAGATAAAGGCAAGACACACAGCCATACGCGAGGTCCAAGCTACGACGGAATTGGAGAAGGTGGTGATCTCACACATTTATAGCATCATAGCATTATCTCACAGGATGCTTATGTATACCACATCATTGGGGTGTGGCGCCCCACCAGGAACTTTATATTGCCTGTGAGAAAGGACTAAGAAAGACGAAGGTAAAATTGGGAACTCCCAATCAGTGCTTGATAAACCGCCGACCACCGGACATTTTCATTTTCAGACGCACCAGTGATATGGCGATCTGCCTCGTGGCTTCGCCTAGCGACCGGAGAAGTCTTGCCGGGAGATTACCATCTCGAGAGTCTAGACCTATCGCGTGGATATATTGAAGTACGATAAGGACGTATTCCTCCGAGCTCCGGTTATGCTCGCTGAACTTGGCAGCTGTTATCAGTCAATACGAACTCCAAAACAATGCCTTTCTACATTAGGCAGCACGTCGTTCCCCATTTGGCCCGTATCTTGCGCGATGCGCAGCGTGTCCTTTTCCGCAGGAACAGACCTGCAGCTTGATTCGCTCCCTATTGGATCCTCTTTCCGCGAGTCTCGAATGGAAGGAGGAGACTCAAGAGAATCAGCAACGCGTACAGTGCAGCACAGACGAAGAGCGGAGCGGTCGTTTCAATGTTAGCATAGCTGCCAACGAGCACGCCCATGATGCCTCCCACTCGGTTCAAGACGACGCAGAGGGCGTACCCTGTGGCTCGATGAGCGGAAGGGAGGATTTCGGGCGTGTAGGCGTAGATCGTGCCGTAGTACATGTTTCTACACCCGGAGCCTGTCAGCACAAGGTACCTTGGAAGCGTTCAGAGAGGAAACGTACGAGGCCGCTGAGATTGCAGCGGAGACGCCCACGTTCTGCGCAGGAGTTCGGATCTGGGTGTATCCAAACTGCAGCACCATAGTCAGTAGGGCGCCCAGCGCCATAGTGCCCCTACGTCCCAGAAATTTGCTTTCCACCAGAATGGCAGCAAAAATGGGTCCCGCCAGCCCCGAAACTTGATTGATAGCGTAGTTTCTCCACGTAATATAGGTGGAGTCGCCGCCAACCTTCCGACCCTGGGACTGAAGATAGTAAGGCAGAAACACGTGGTAGAGAGGGCTGACCATGCCAATGACGAGCCAATTGAGGATGATTACCGTATACGACCAAGCTAGCTGGCGGGTGCGAAAAAGTCCGAGAACATGCTGTGAGATGCGAAGAGAGGACCAGACCGATTTTTCTGTATGGATGACATGGCCCTCCTTACGCAGATCCTCCAGCGTGAGGTCGAATGGCCGATTATACTTCTCGGCGAGAGCAGCCAGGAGCTGGACCACCTCCTCATCGCGGTTCTGGGCGATCAGCCACTTGGGAGTTTGCACCATCCGAACTACAAAGAGACGGAGGATGCTCAAGATCAGAACGAGCCCCCCACAGGTAAAGTGCAGATACCGCCAGCCCATATTCTCACTTTGGGAGCATGTAGCGGGTGTTGTGTTCGCCGGGCAACTGTAATTGCTCATGAAAGCCCAGGACAGGAGCCCTGCGATGGTGTAGCCCACAGCCCACCAGATGGACATGAATGTAACTAGCCAGGAATGCCCACTGGGGAGAAATTCAAGCAGGCTAGTAGAGTCGAGAATGTAATTCCCCCCCACAGCTGTGGAGTATAGGGCAACTCTAGCAAGGACAGCCGGTCAGAGCCTGATGGAGACAAGTTGCCGACAATACGGTTGCACTCACAATGCTGCAAAGGGGATGTATCCTGGCATGCCTCCTGCGATCGCCACGAAAATGGCAGCGAGAAACAGAGAGGCGTTGAAGGCAAATCGACGTCCGATAATGTCGGCCGATAACCCCCAAAAGGCTGCGCCAACCAGCAATCCGATCTGGGATCCAAGAGAGATTCCAGCGACATGTTTGTTGGGATTCCCATATTCCTTTACTACCGCAGGCTGCGCGATGGACTGGCAGACGATCAGGAGCTGGGCCACGCAGGTCGCGTTAATACCAAACGTGGTTCGGTGTCTCTGGAATCTGGAATATTGTCACAACTACTCACCGAGTCCACGGCGTATCCAAACCCATTGAGGAAAAACAGCTTCCATTGAAAGGGGGTCATTCCGATCTTGTCAATGGTTCCATTGACAATAGCCATCTTCCGGGTCAGGGCCGGATCAATCACGGACGTATCGAAAACGTCGTCGTAGAAACCAGAGCTCTCTCCCTCATCTTTATGACCATTGACCCGCTTCGCCGCGCTTACTTGCTGGGTACTGATAATCTGCACCATGGCTTCTCTTCCAATTGATCTGAAGATGATGGTTGTCTTCGGCAAATACTGCGGGACAATGTGCAAGAGCCTTGATGGTATGTGGTAACCACCATTCCCCTTTCCGATAGGCGACCATCACTTAAATAGCAGCTTAAATACCCCGCGACCCAAACTGACACTAGCATCTCTGAGTCGTACTTTCAGCACGTCATCAAAAAGGTGCCTTCTGGCGGCAGTCCTACGGAGCAAGTGCTCTGTGGAAATGGCGTCAAGTCTCTACAAGCTGAGCCATGAGTGCGGTAACACATCTCGCGGGAAAATCTTATCCATTCATTTTGCTTTTCCTAATTCCCCTTTCCATCTCCAGTTGCTTCCATAATTAAGACCTTACAAGCCGGTGCCTTGGTTCTGACGCCACTTCCATCCGGGAAAGCGTGGGCTCCCCGCTCCTCCGTCGGAGGTTTAGGAAGCAGAGGCCTCTGAAATAGTCCACAACCTGCCCTATTCAGAAATAACATCGGAACATGCGGTTATATCGGGGGATTAGGGAACAGAAACACAAACCATTAAACACTAGCTTGTATCATCAAGCCCGCAAGTGGCGTGCGTGGTCATGCCGATTGCTAATCTCTCTTTCCCCGCTGGGTCAGATATGGATGGATCTAACTGGACTGAAATAACTCTCCGTAGAGCGCAAGAGGTGAAGACATACCGGCCTATAAATATATCTATATACATTGCATTCTCCCTCTTTATGATTACTGCACCAGAAGTACAAGCATTATTTTATCACGCAGCTTATTCCAATCAGCCTAGAAACATGCCTCGGGCCCTCGCCAAGATCGGCGACCATGTTGTCGCCGAGACAGAGACCTGGGAAACAGTCGAAGGAAACATCTATGTATATCGCCCTTGCTTGTTATCTACTGTTGTAGGATTTTGCCTCGGTCCACGCTCACGATGCACAGTTCCCACCGTCGGCGATCAAAGATCAGAGCCTCCTCCAGCACTCGGATTTGTCCACTTTTTGCTCATGGAAGGGCTATGCTTCGTACTGGAACGTGGCTGTAGATGGTAGGCTATTATCCCAGATTCCAGGTTTCCCTTGCAGCCCTCTAATCTTATGCAGGTAAAACCATTGAAAATGCTGCCTGGTACTACAAGGAGCCGTACGACGCAGCAAAGAACATCAAAGACTACATTGCATTCTGTGAGTTTCTCCAATTCTAATCGCTGTGCATCCTGCCAATAATGGACAGACAAGGACAAAGTAGACATCGTGGAGGAATAGTGTTCAAATGCCGTGGGGTGTCGCCTCTTGACGTCCAGAAGCCCACTATCTGAGCGCAGAGTAAGGCTGCAAATGAATACAACCAAGGTATTTGAGATTGCCACACATTCTACCGGAGCTCATAATATTGACTATGGAACGCGACTTGAATGGCTGTAGCTGCATGTAGTGGTACCGACAGTGAATGTCACTCTGAAATCACATCCTTCTGTTGTAAATATGAAGCCTGCTACTTAGCTATAAATATAATAAATAGTGCAGAATTCAGAGGCTTTACTTATAGCTAGCAGATTAAAATCGCCAGCTACCATGGCCTCGTCAAGTTCTACCTCATCGAAGTTGACGTCTTATCCATTTAGCTCTCTGCTATCAGTTGAGCCGTCGTCAGATTGTGAATGCGTCTTTTTGTATTCGTAGCTGACTGAGAATCCTTCTTATTTCCCTTTCTTCCGCTTCCCAGTTCTAGCGTCGAAAGAACAGACGTATTCCCAAAGATCGGCCATAGAGACTGGGTGTGCTCCATCTCTGTAGATACGAGAACCAAGGGCAGACCGTTAATACGCTCTGTAATATCCCTTGAGTTGATTCGACCGCGGAAGGTAGCAAATAGTGATTGTCCTCGAATTGAGCAATGAATGGTCCCTGTTCTAGCTCAGTCGACCCTTGATCTCTTCCACGATATGTTGATTACCAGAATTAACAGCGCGTCCTGCTTCCAGGTGTTTGTCCAGTTTGCATGGAACAATCAATCTAGGGATCGGGCCAACATAGTTCCATCCTGATTCCTGAATCCTGACATATCGCAGAGCGGGGTGGGGAGATGAAGGTGCCCCACATGTGTGTTGTGCGATAGGCGATAGGCAGTGTCCGGTTAGAAAGCGTGAGATCGCGCATCCTTTGATATCAGGATATCAGGCGCTCAGTAGCCGGCCTGTTCTTCTCCTTCGATTTCCATCATTGAAGCCACCGTTATGATTGATCGTTCGGAGAACTCCCCGTCTGGTCCCAAACATCAAGGAAGATTGCAACATCTCCGAAGACGGGTTCAAGTAGCGAGAGCATGTGATGCTTGTCGACTACGCCGCACAAAATGCGATAGTGGCGCACCATGTTCGAAGTGCATAGCACGTGGATATCACTGCAGTGCTGTGGTACGCCAAAAATTTCAACTCTCACCGAAGCCTCCGAGGAAATTGCCCGCCTGAAGCAGAAAGTTCAGCAATTAGAAACAGAGCTGAAGCAGCGGGCAACTGACCGGCACAACATACCAATTCCTGCAGGCTCGATGACACCATTACTGAACCAGGCCCCTGTGTGTATGGGCAATGATTCCGAGAGTATTCCGAAGAGGCACTACGATGGTGTCCACTTTCGGCCGACGCGATCCTCTAACGACACGTGGTTCGGGCCCTCGTCGCTTTACTCGTTCATCCATCGTCTTGCCGCGTTCCTTGATTTCAAATTGCAAGAAGAGCATCCTGTCCATCAACTGCACCCAGTGTCAGCCAGCGATCACAAGCTACTGAATATGCCAGAAGCGAGCTTACTTGGACACACAAGGCGTTCTTGGGCGCCCCTGGCCGAGGATGTTCCCTCCGCAGGTGTTTATCTCAGCCTCGTACAAGAAGACTATTTTATCAACTTGTTCTGGCAGACCTACCATACCTCGCTTTTTGCAATCGTGGATGAGACACAATTCAAGACGCATTATCAGTCCCTTCTGGTGGGCGGCGGCGAAGACCGGAAGCCCTCAGCCCTGGTCGACATTATAATTGCTATGTGCATGCAATATGCGACCTCTACGATGCCTACAGAGACTCAAGGGGTTCTCGTTGAAGGCAAAGATGCGCTAGTTGCTGGTCGGTGGCACTACTGGCGGGGGCAAAAATTGCTTGCTTGCGAGCTTGACAGCCCCTCTTTGTCAACACTACAATGCCATCTGCTCTGTGCAGTCTACATATGCGGCGGTTCGTTCCATAACATGATAGACAGTACCGTGGGGCTTGCTGTACGCACTGCTTATATGCTTGGTCTTCATATAGACCCACCGCCGACAATGCCTGAAAAGGATCGCGAGATGCGCAGGCGCCTGTGGTGGGCAGTCTACCTCATGGACAGTAAAGCCGGAATGAAGCTTGGCCGTCCATTCATGGTGTCTACCTCCTACTCCATGCCACACCTCCCCGGAGATACACATGAAGCCGCTGCTGGCTCTGGGTCCATTCTTGCCCCTCTCGGACAAAACGCCACCTGGCTGAGCTACACTCTACTCTCAGTCCAGCTTTATATGAAGGCACGGAATGCCTACACCGCTTTTTATGACCAGGACATCCATCTTCGAGAAGGCGGGACGTTATGGGCTACATATGAAGCCCGAAACTTCAGTGCGTCGGTTTTAAAAGCCCATACCCAGAGCCTTCACGAATGGATTGCTGGTATCCCGGAACCTCTGAAATTGAAGCGTCAAAATAACGGTCATTCCATGTCCACCGATTTCACCTCTGTATTACTTGAACCTTTCACCCCACCTTGGCTGCAGCGACAGCGCTTGCTCCTCGAACAGACATATCATCACCTCGGCCTGAATCTTTATGGACCGTTTCTCGCCTTCAGCATGAAACCACTTGCTGAGTCAATTGCAGAGGAACTCGCCATGAGATGTGCTTCTCATGCAATAATGCTGACGATGATCACACACCAGGCGCTAACAGAGTCTTCGCTTCTCGACGGCTGGCATGAGGCCTTCTATTGCCAGTGGAATGCGGTCATGACCATTGTTGGGTTCGTGACATTGTTTCCACATTCAGCAATAACCAAACATGCCAACGATGCAATCGAACTAGCTATCTTGGTTTTCGACAACTTTGGTGTCAAATTCCTTGTCGCAGCAAATGCAGCCCGGATCGTCCGTGATTTATACGCCAACATAGAGGCCTTTGCAAAACCCAGTCAGCCTAATTGCAATGCTGCAATTGTCCCTGAAGACTTTTCCTCATCATCGGTGTCTGTTGGCCATGCACTTTCATCTCAGAATCTTTATGGTGCACCGTTATTCAACTTGCTTGATATGGCTGTCGATCTTGACTTCTGGAATAGCGTTGACACACTATGGCCCAATCTTGACATGTTATCATACGAGTAGACTAGTATAGTTGAAGCATAATTGCTGTCAACGGTACGGCTAATCTAGGTGCAAAATTCTTTCGTCAGCGCTATCTGGAGTCTAGCCGGAGACAACTGGTGCGTTAATTTCTACTGCGTTTCATTTGTTCTTTGACGCCTAATGGGCGAGAAGAACGCAATCAATCTTCCTTTCAGTGAAAATGAGGTGCTTTTCCTTCGTACCGCTGGAATTACGGAGTCGCGGAGTCACGGAGTGGCGGAGTTACGGAGTGGCCCCGGTTGATCTTGACAACTTCTGTAGATGAGACGTATAAATTGCTATGCCATGTGCACTTCTGCAGATACACATCACATCACATCGCTTTTTCTCTCGATTCCAGGGATCTTCTACTAGGCCGCCTTTCTCCATCTCAACATGTCTCCCGCTCGCAAGGCCCTTATCAGCGTTACTTCGGCCCAGGCCACCCTTTTCCAAGGAAAAGAGACCACTGGGCTCTTCATAACCGAAGCACTTCACCCGTTCAATGTGCTCACTGCCGCGGGGTTTGAAGTTGATTTTGCCTCCGAGACTGGAAAATACAATCCTGGCTGGCTTTCACAGCAGCCAGATTTTCTCAAGGGTGATGATCTCAAGACTTGGAATGATGCCAATAGTGCCTTTCGTCGAAAGCTGGACAGTCTACATAAAGCGGCTGACTTGGGTAAGTCTCTGTATGGCCTTTTCTACGCTTCTGCTGGTCATGCTGCTCTGATCGACTACCCTACTGCATCCTCATTGCAGAAAATCGCCGAGGAAGTCTGGGCAAACGGTGGTGTTGTTGCCTCAGTGTGCCACGGCCCTGCCATCTTTGCCAATGTCTTGGACAGGGCAACTGGCGAGCCCATTATCAAGGGCAGAAAAATTACCGGTTTTACTACCGAGGCTGAGGACAATATGGGAATTCTGGCTGAACTTCGCGCTTGGAATTGCGAGATGGTTGAGAAGGCAGCCAAGAGGCTTGGCGCTACTTGTGAGTCCCGTTTTGACTTGAGATGATCTGGATTTCTCAAACGTTGGCAGCTTACTCGTACTTAGATGTGCGCGCGGTTGGGATTTGGGATGACTTTTACGTCGTCGATGGCCGTTTAGTAACTAACCAGAACCCCGCCAGTGCTTCGTCAACCGCAGCCTCTGCGGTTGCCGTCTTCGAGACATTGTGACAGATCTCCCATCAGTTTCTCTCCAGGTATATAGACTAGTTCTCTGCGGGTTTGCTGGAATTTTCATCTTCGCTCTTCTGCTGTGTTTTGCGAAGCAATATGTTGAACTTAATTTGAGTTGTTTGAGCGGTATTTTAACCCCCCCACCCGGCAAGGCTCAGTAGCAATTCTGATGACTCTTCAATAGAGACGAAACCTGGCAATGGTGTTATGGGCAGGTCCTCATGCTTCAAACCCCGGGAGCTGTTAGTGATGATACATCTGTATGGTTAAATGTGAGGTTTTGTACCTTTCAGGGGTACTGTGGTCAGCCTCGGTTCTAATTCCGCTATAAAAGCATTACAGTAAACTACCAAGTATATATATACTACAAGCAAGCTCTGGCAGTCCTGGTCAGGAGGTCTAGTATCTGTACTACAACCCGCCATCCTAGCTACTGTATTATACTAGGACCACATCCCCTACTATCTAGAAGGGATAATCTAGGTATTATTTAGTTTATCTTATTATACTATCTCCAATCATCCTAGTTATAGAGTCCTAATTAGCTAGTATAGCTATAAAATTAGTATGCACCTATTAAGATTAGCTCACCTAGTAGGTTTTATTAGATGTACTACTCCCTATCTAGGCTCTCAGCCGCCGCCAAAGACGATCATGGCAAAATCAGATGAATTCTCCGAAACTCATCGGATCGTGGCGTTCTCTCTCCTGCCTCTCGGTCTCCTCTGTCTATCTTCTCAGCTCGGCTTCCTGCCTTTAGTATACTTCTGCCTGCCTTTCTCTCTTCTGCCTACCTCTGGCGTTCCTCTGCCTTCAGGAAAGCGATTGCAGTCCGGAGAGCTGCTTGCACTCATTGTTTTGGTGGGAGGGGGAGAGGGGGACCCAATGGCGGTATTGCTGGATACATTAGCCAGTGGTGAGGTTCGACTTCACTTAGTCATTATTTAGTAAGCTAACTAGAGATCATTGAATAGGCGGTAGTGCTGGCAACCCGAAAGTGTCTCGGTGAAAGTATTAATCCGTTGAATGTACCGAGTAGATTGGCTGCTGGCCGATCTTCACTCCGCCGGGCCATGGTTCTAACACCAGGCGACAAAACTGCCCTGGACTGACCCATAACATACTCCGTATATGGAGCCACTTACGTATCCCGTTTCCTCTTCTGAGGTACCGCACCATCCCCACATTCAAATTCTGATCTCATCGTCAAATCACCAGTAGGTCATCCACCGCTTCGTGCGCCTTATCTCTTCGCTCCCGATATTCATGTTTAAACAGGGGATCCTCTCCAGTAGCCTTTGGAAATTTGGCCTTTCGCAATACATCTCCATATTCTCCGTGTACTCACTGTCCCCAAAAAAGAAATTACAGAATTTGCCCGATACCCCCACTTCGTTCTTCAAGCTGGGAGAAGTTCTCTGGACATCGCAGAAGCCGATACAGCAAACAACTAAAATATTGCAGAGTACCAAGCACGGCCGCCTCTTGGACTCGGAAGACATTACTCCGTATGTCAAAGCGCCTAGTCTTTCATTCCAATGAACCGTTCCACGAGCCTGCGAGCACATCGGCGCACATTAAAAAGGGTCGGGGAAAGGGCGGTGACGTCACTTCTGCCTCTCTCACCTGGAAAAGGCGAAACCCATTACGGAGTACGCCTCGATAGATATAGTTAAGGAAAGATGTGGGCCATACGGAGTACCCCACCTAACCCCCCCGAGGCGATGGGGCCGTTTGGAAGGTAAGCCGAGATGACCCGGGCCGGTGATCCCCTGAAACGACGATATACCACGTGCAGATGGTCAGCCCCGGATATGAAGAGTCCCGCTGTGAGCCCTGGGGCGCGAACCGACCTGACCGCGTGGCGGGTGGCTTGACACAAAGAGACACTTAAGCGAAATTTCCCCAGTTCGCATCTTGTGTTTCGCCACAAGGGGTTTTCATGTCATTGGCCCGAAGGTTCGTAAGTAGTCGGGCACATTCGAACCAGCGTTGAATTGGGGAACTAAGCAAAAAGTTTGCGACGTCATACTGGGGCGACTAAGGCCTTGGCAGCTCCAGATGCAAACTGTAATACGGAGTAGTAGAATGCAAGTATGCATAATATGACATCATGTCGCAAAGGGCAGGAAAGTATGCGATGATTGCGATGACTCCAGGGAGCTAGCAGAGGGAACAAGAAAACGAGAAAGAAAGATGGATGAAAGATCTGAATGGATCTGTAGGCATATGAAGGTCCTAGGACAACAAGCATGCGCGCCAGAGAGCAAAACCACGGGGGGGCCTAAGTCCAAAGGGGGGCAGGCTCCCATGAATCCATCATTACGGAGAGGAAATAACGGGTAGAATGTCAAGTAGAAATTTAGCCATATGCCTTACCTACACTGGATACTGGAAATCAGGCCCTGCGGCCTCAAAGTTAGTCTCCACACACACTGACCAGGCGATCTGCAGTGTACCAAAGTGCCAATTGGTTCCGCCAAGTGCCAAGGGAACGGGATCCTTGGTGCGTCTCCCCCACGGGAAGGGTCGCTGGACTTTCCTGTTTGGGGTCCGACCAAGGTTGCAGTAGAAGTCAGTATTGCTATAAGACCGCGAATATTTAAACCCGTACTCCTTCCTTCCTTACTACTTTTTCCCCAGCTTTCTTTTACCCCAACTCCACCCCACAAACTGACGGCTCTTTGTTCCTGCCATCAACATGTGGACGACTACCAGCGGCTTGAGTGGTCGGTCGCTCCGGTTGAGCGTCACCTTTGCCGCTGTCATGGGTTTCTCGCTCTTTGGCTACAATCAGGGCATGATGGCCGGCCTCCTCAACGGCGACGAGTTTGTTAGCTCCTTTCCAATCCTCAAAATGCCCGACAATCCGACTGGGGCGCAGAAACACTACATCGATGTCATCCGCGGTGCTGTCACATCCTGCTATGAGATTGGCTGTTTCTTCGGCGCGTTATTCTCAATGTTCTTTGGCAACGCACTAGGCCGCACTCGTCTGATCTTCATGGGAGCCAGTGTCCTGATCGTTGGCGCCCTGATTACAACGGTCTGCTTCACTGGTAACTGGGAAATTGGCCAGTTCGTCATTGGCCGTGTTGTATCGGGCATTGGAAATGGCATGAACACGGCCACGATCCCGGTCTGGCAATCGGAATGCTCCGGCGCTCACAATCGTGGCTTCCTGGTCTGTTTTGAGGGCGCGATGATCGCCGGTGGCACGTTTATTGCCTACTGGGTTGTTTTCGGCATCTCGCACGCCGCAGATTCTGTCCAGTGGCGATTCCCTGTGGCGCTCCAGATCCTTTTCGCTATGGTTGTTGCCACCGGTGCCTTGATGCTCCCGGATTCCCCATCGTGGTTTGTAATGAGAGGACTTGACAAGGAGGCTTGTGAAGTTCTCGGTAAGCTCAAGGGCGCTTCCCCTGAGTCCGATGAAGTACTTCACGACTACAACCTCTTGAAAACGGACATGGAAGCCTCAAAGAGCGAGCAGTCAAACTGGAAGTTAGTATTCACATTTGGCAAAACCCAGGAATTCCAGCGCCTTCTTATCGGGTGCTCTGGTCAGTTCTTCCAGCAGTTTACTGGCTGTAACGCTGCTATCTACTACTCGACATTGCTTTTCCAAGAGAACCTGCATATGGAGAAATATCTGTCGCTAATCATGGGCGGAGTATTCGCGACTGTTTACGCCCTTGCCACTATCCCGTCCTTTTTCATGATTGAAAAAGTCGGCCGTCGAAAACTATACTTAATTGGTTTTCTAGGCCAGGGGCTTAGCTTCGTTATTACGTTCGCTTGCCTAATCAAGGAAACCGAGGAGAATTCTAAGGGTGCTGCTGTTGGCATCTTTCTCTTCATCACGTTCTTTGCATTCACTCTCTTGCCACTGCCCTGGATCTACCCACCAGAGATCAACCCCCTCCGTACCCGCACCGTGGGCGCGGCGGCATCAACCTGTACCAACTGGATTTGTAACTTTGCCGTGGTCATGTTCACACCGCTTTTCGCTGGCCAGAGCCCATGGGGTGTTTATCTCTTCTTCGCACTATTTAACTTTGTCGGTTTGATATTCGGCTACTTCTTCTATGTTGAGACCGCCGGCCGTGAGATTGAGGAGGTCGACATCATCTACGCCAAAGCCCATATCGAAGGGAAGATGCCGTTCAGGGTCGCCCACGACATGCCCAAGCTCAGCTTCGATCAGATCATCCAACAGTCTCGCGAGCTGGGCTTGGATACCAGCGACCATGGCATGCCTGAGAGGAAGGAGCTTGGCCTCAGCAGTGACAGTGGCCAGGAAACCGAGGAGGTCCAGGAGAAGCAGTAACGCTCTTTTAGTGGACGTGCTGTAGCTGTGGTTGAAGGTCGTGATTACTCGAAATGGTCCGACCCAAGTTCCAAAGGTCGGACCCTCCAATCTGCACCTCATAGAACCTGATTTGTATAGATTTTTTGATACACTTAAAAGTACATTATTCTACAAAGCTCAAGCCTAAGACCACACTATCTCCCATTGCAGCGCACAAAAGTTAATTGTAAAATGTATTGGGAATCAAAGACCAGATACCGGTTCTAATATAATCTATTAGGGCGCGTATAACCCTAACTTCCAGTTTGCTTGCACATTCAACTCAACAACGCCCGCAACTTGAGGTGCAGTACGGCCCTGATTTAGTGCCAATAATGGAACACGCCAAAGTGCAAACTCGGGAACAACACATCATGTACACTGAAATAACTTTAGAGACATCAATTGCCGGTCCTCTCCTCCACAAGTTCGTAAGCTGTAAGGCCATCCTCCTGCCGTTTGCTATCAATCCGGAAATGAAGGTGTGAGGAATGTCGAACTAACGACTGCATTGTCTTGAGATCTGCATTCTCTGCCGCAAAATGTAGTATTGAGCTGCTGTAACTAGTGATATGTTCGCAGTTGGCCTGGGCATCGAGAAGAATCTTGAGGCATTCGTGTCGATTCATGAAGATAGCCAAGTTGAGAGCCGTCCACCCTTCTTCGTCTCTTCCTCAATATTGGCACAGTGTTCGATTATAGTTGAGCAAGTCGGCCCGTAAGGGATAAAAATCATAGTGGCCAACGTGTAAACTTCGGCCACCCTATTTTCTCAATCCCATGGTGAGGGCAGTCCAAAGATAACACAAGAACAATAACAGTAGAGATAGAAGCAAGGCCTATTGAGTATATACTCGATAGTAAGAGAGTAACTGACGAATCGAGCTAGTGAACTTGTACTCAAGTGAGATATTGTTATTGAACGCGGGGAACTAAGAGTAGGTCTGCTCTCTTTATATAGTTCCTCCCAACTACCGTCATGACTACCATTGCGCGGTAGTTGTAGTAGACTCGTAGATGGTAATTGATCACGTGATGCGGCGGCTGTAATTGGTATCCGTCTGGCAAATACAATTTGTCCTCTTATACTACAAGATCTACTAGATCTACCTAAGTTAGATTTCATCTACATAGACTTATAGAGTACTTACCTTACATGGCTATATAAATAAAACCATATTATAATAACACAGGTTCTAGAGAGCCTATAGTAAGAACCTAACCTAATCTAATCTAACCTGTTTTTCAACCTAAAACCCAAATGGATTCTTACTTAGAAGTTTGAACCCAACTGACCCACGGGCCCTAGAACCTGAACCTGGACCGGCCCAAGGCGGGTTTGGGCCGGGTTGGGTTCAGGTTTCTGGGTTGTGTTTAACCTGTCTATAATAAGCACTGCTAGCTACAGTCCTCATAGCTACTTTAAGTTAGTTACTAAGTATAAGGCCTGGAAAATATATAATGCTTAGGAATGCTGGGACCTTGTAGTGATTAATCTAGGCATTATCCTCAGCCTATTACTCACCTCTAAATCTACATCTGGTAGCCTGTTCATGCTAGACACTATGTACAAGGGTGAGAATTACTCAGGCGTTCTGGAGCTATACGACACTGTGGCAGACGTGCGGGATGTGGCTGAGGCGCATATTAGAGCAGGAAAAAGTCCCTCTGCTAAGGGGAGGTACATCATCGCAAGCAACTGCAGTATTTTTTTGCTGGATAAGGCAAATTACGTGAGGGATAGACAATATCAATCACTTAATACAATATAGAGCTAAACTTAGTCCATCCCATCCCCTTCCTTAATGCACTGGGCACGCGTGTCCAAGTTAATGGTGCGCATATTTATAGCACTATAGGGATCCTACTTTCCCAGATTAATACTGGGCGCTAGTCCCACATTCGCTACCACCATCTAGCCCATATTTGGGATCTGGCTAACTTTAAGATGGCCGATACATGTCAAGCTACACTGTTTACTCATTAGGTAATGTGTGGGCCAGTTAATGCTCCTGTATATCTTGTAGCAGGAACGGCTCGCCGCCTAGGTTACCCAGCAATGCATTAATAAAAGAGGTGGAAGAGAGCATTTTATGGTGCAGGAGAAGAACTAGATCTTCATAATTTTCCCTCATGCAGGATGCTGAGTATTAACAAGCCAGTTCAACCACACCCAGACTATCGGGACCTTTGCTAAGCATGTCGCTAGTGAAGATAAGATGATTGCATTTATAGTTAAGGGAGACTTCTTCCAGGAGCCACTCAACTAATGTACCCAAAGGATAATGTGCTATGCAGTTAGAGCCTCTGGAGCTTAATATTGCTACTAACCCTGCTCTTGCTCTTGCTTCTATAATGCCTACTACTCCTGCCTGTTGTCCTGGACTTAAAATCAATCTATTTGCTGGAACTTAGTATCAAGTGACTCACTTCGCTTTAACTCCCGCCACCCACCAAAAGATAGCGGATACGAAACTCAGTATCAGCAGGATGATAGGTATGTAGCTGGGCCTTGTTTTAGACCCTATGCTGACCCAGAAGCATGAAGCTAAATAGGCCAAGGAAAAGGTAGGGCCTTCTTGAGGCCTTAGGAAGCAATGCCTGGCAGCACATCTGGAAGCAGGGCCGATACAGCTGCACCAGGTTTGCCTATCTGTAGCGCCCCCAGCACTCCTGTGTAACACTGAGCATCGCCCATCCCTGAGTATGACTGGAAGATTGACTTCCGCTTAGTGACAATTCCTTCAATTTCTCTATCTCACCTGTAAAGCTGCGCCGTTCTTTTCGATTGTTTTTCAATCAAGCTGTCCCAGTTCGCATTTATTTGGCCAGGTGCACTAGGAAAGCAACACTCAAAACTTGACCTTAGATGCTGTATGTCCTCAACTGTCTTGCAAATATATTTTTCAGAATCTTTGAGCCATTGCCAGTAAATCTGAGTCCTGTAGGCAGAACTTGTGGATCTTAAGCTTACTGTTAGAACTATGCCTTTATATGTGGAAAGTCCATGGGAACGCGTGTTACTTACCACTATCCAGTGAATATAACCTAAAGTATTGTTCCATTCTTGCTGCCACTCATGGAGCATAATATCTGTCTCGACTTGAAATTCAGCAGCCCAGGGGAAACAACCGCAGTTGTTAACACGCATGAGAATCTGGGCATCTTCTCTGGCGCGCGGACTATGCAGGTCATGGAGTTCCCTGGCTTCATGATCTTGCAAAGTGACCGTTGAGAATGATGCTGGCTTTGCGTTAACCATTGAACTGACACAGGTTGCTATCCGACTTTCGCGAAGTTTGAAGTCATCTGAACCTGGGGAATGGGCGCCCATAGGTTCCTGTTGAATGAGTATACCTTCGCAGTTTGGCAATGAGGCCCAGTCTGCTGGATACAGGCAAAGGTAGCGTGCGTGAAACTGCATATGGCAGTAGGGATCACTCTTGCCACACCATTGTGTCCATGAGAATCGCGGCCAATGCCCTGCAAATTGGTTTACAAAAGCTATTCCACAGTAACCAAGATCCTCGATACAGGAATGGCCCCGACTGACGGCCAAAAGGGCAATTTTGGCTAGCAATGCAAGATCCATGACGGAATTTTCAATGCTGGCCATTGAGCCAAGCGATGTCGCGTTTCAATATCTCACGGATTACTTCAAAACTGACCCAAAGATTACATGTATCCGGGAAGACTTCCTGCGTGTGCCGGTTGAGCCAGGAACGGTCGATTATATCATGTCAACAGGGGCGTCCCATCATTCCCACACCGACGGATTCCTGCAACGCAGCGCGCAATGGCTACAGCGCGGAGGTTACTGGCTCATTGCGGATGAAATGATTTCGCCCTTTGAAACGCGTAAAGAGCGCCATCTCAATCTCCTACGCCACCACCTTGCATACATGGCTCCGCTATGCTTTCCCTGGCCCACGACGGATATCGACAATCGAACACCCGCGGAGCAAGAATTCGTCGCCGATTTCAATAATACCGTCCCGCAGGCCAAGTTCCTGGCGGATAATGGCGACGCTGACGAGGCGGAAAGACTTTGCCGGGAATTACTGTCTCGAACAGAGCGACACGGGTTCACGACCAAAGTCTCTGAACCGCAACTTGCGTTCTGGCGACTGCAGTGGCTCGAGTTGCAGGCTCTGGTAGCAGGACTCGATTATGAAGTGGAGCAGAAGACACATCCGCAACACTTGATTAAGATGGCGGAGGGAGCAGGACTCAAATGTGTTGCGCATGAAAGAGTCTATGGCACGGTTGGACTGACGGATGATTGTGCTGGAACGCATGTCATGGCTTTCCAGAAAATATGAACGGAAAACAGCGAGCCAAAGCACCGCTATCCTAGAGTTAGTCGCTCTCAGTACCTAGGGAGGTACTCTAATTGTCAATAGTTTGTAATTTTAAGTCGTCCAAATGCCTGTGTCCAATGGTCAAAGTTGTCCAATAGCTGTTCTGATGATCACCTGGCGTACAGATCAATGTATGTGGGCATGGATTGCGCATCTTTGAAGCTATTGCGGAGCAAAGCGAGGATATATTGCCTAATAAGCGATACTCGTCCAGAGACGCCTGCTCACCATTCCGCCGCTATCAAAGGTTGACCATGGCTTCTCTTACACTCCGTTAACTATCAGCATCGTGAGGTTAGGTTACAACAGCCTCTGAACCAAAGTTGGCCCTGTTGTGGGTATTAGCGGAGTTGATTCGCCACGGTCTCACCTCGTACCCGGTTTTCGGCATAGAAGCAATCGCTAGTCAAGTTTTGAAGCGCCCGAGATTGTGTTCTCTTTTGTTTCTTCCTGCACTGTTGCCGCTTCTGGAGTTATTCTTGGCCCGGACTCAACATCACAGTTCTCTTTGGTCAGCACATGTTGTATGTACGAAGTTCGTCCAACTCACCCTGTGCTGTGGTAGTGTTGGTTGGGGCCTTGCAGGCTCATGGAAGATGGAAGGAAAATTGCGCCACAATCTAGACAGTATGTCACAGACCGATGTGAAGGACAGCCGCACCGCAAACAGGAGCAGCCACCAGTCAGAAGGTTTCGGATTCTTGTCCGGTCTGGGAAAGATTTCGAAGTCTTTAGCTCTAGATTGCCATTGTTGCGCTGAACTCAGCGGGATATTCCTCTCAAAATTCCCTTTCAACTTGGAGCGATCGGGAGGCTGTGACGCGGTCTTCTCCTTCATGCCCGGCGAAAGAGATTGGGTAGAGGACATCTTCCGGATCAGATAATTCCGTGGGCCGGACAGAACGGAACGACCTAATGATTCGAGAGTATCTAAATTGAATACGACAAGGTACGTGATGATTCCTCCGATTGCAGAGGCACAGATGGGTGTTCGTATTCCCGGCCAGGTTGCATTGATGTCGGGAACGCTCCAGAATGCCTGTGAAAGTATGAGCTTGATAGCATTTTGAATATGACGGGAGTGCTTACGACGATGAGACCTAAAGGCAGGAAGCAAACACTGACAAATGTCAAGAGGCGGACATTCTCGCCGAGAACTCTTGACTGGCGAGATTCCATAACACCGCTAGCACTAAAGAGCTTTGCTGTTGTTAGGGGCCGCAGATAGGTAATTGAAGGGGACGATTGTGTACATACTCCATCGCGCAGAGCTTGTAGAGCAGCAAGTTTCTTCTGAAGCTGCTCGGCAATATCCTCCAAGTCTTTAGTGGCCGGATCCAACTTTTTAGTGATCGGATCCATGCGTCTATCAAAGCTTTTCCCAAAAGAAGCTGCATCATCAAGCTGGACTTTCCGAAAAGCCTTCAGTTGACGGATATTCGTCGTCACATCATCTTCAAAAGCACTCAGACACCCAATAGCCCAGAAGTAGAACCGCGATCTTGGGAAGGACGCTTCGTCGTAAAGGAGATGAACGTATTCCTCTGGCTTCATAAAGGTGGCGTAGCCGTCGCTCTCAATGAGATCACTGAGTTCCTTCCACGTAGCCCTCCACTTATCAACGATGATTGGCACGCACTTACTTAGCATTGACAGAATCGCCTCGTCGGTGGTGACATACCCTCCATCCGCGGTGAGATCTAATTGTATAGGCCCTCCTGATGGACGAAAAGTGTCACTGAACTGAATCTGGCCAAAGAAGCCCGAAGGCGCACAAATGATGATGCTCCAAGATGCTTTGCGTTTGGGACCATTCGCCCATTGGACTCCCTCAAAGAGGAAGAACTATATTGTCAAAGGACATGAGCATTTCCGCAACAGATTAGTGGGGTGGCCTTACAGTTACACAAGCTTTCCTGAAAACAGTATTCGGGCCATTATTAGAGCGCGGGTATAATATACCATGCTCCCAAGCGTCGTGGATCGGAAGTTCGCGCAACACTTCATAGAATGTCATCTGAAATTGAACATTATAGTCCCAGTTTGGAGAGGGGTCAACGCAGGAGCAATGAAGATTAAATATGTCCGATAGCGGTGTTCTAGTGCGTCCTGTTGCATTGTCTGTTGTAACAAAGGGAGGAAAGCAGGCTTGTTGGAGATTGGTTGAGTCGTTGACTGTTGTTAGGCCCTCGAAAAGACTTGTTTGAAGATGTCTCAGTGTCATCAGCTTCCATTATAGATCGAATTGTAACATACATCAGTCGTCCCCATTCAAAGTGAGGCGGAAAAGGGTCGGAAATATCGTCGTGCGTACTCGGAGTTCGCATGTAGTAAAGACAGGTCGCCAGCCGGCTTTCCAGTTCCATGATAAGGTCTGTAACCGCATAAGCTGGTTGCGTTACCAGTACTGATGGAGACTTTACTTACTGGCCGGCACCCACACTCGACCATCTCTACCATCAGTGTTAAAAACGAAGTCCATAATAAAGTTCTGGTAAGGTTGCCGGACTGCTCTACTGCAGTGATGTAATTCTCAAGCTCCTCGCATATCTTAACAGCCTTGGAGAGCTCCTATTTTCCTAGAGCAGTTTCAGTGAAGAGGATATCAAGCTGGTCGCATTTGGGAATATAACGTCCTCTTCCAACAAGCTCCTCGTATCCCGGGATTTCGTTTACTGGACAGCGACGTTCGACTACGACACTGTCAGCATATTCAGAGGAATAATCGGATCTGTGGCTTCGGGAAGGAAAGTAGCCAGTTGCATGCTATATTTTAATCAGTCTTGAGGATATTGACTGATAAGACTCTTTTAGGAATCAACGAGCCTACCGAGTCGCTCTCATTATTAGCACCCGGCTGCTTCATCACAACGTTTCGAAGACGTCTCGTCTCGTTTCGTTGTGCGGCTAGCAGACAGTTACAGGTATCGTAAACTCAAGTGGTTTGTTTCCGCCTCTCCTTTATCGAAAGCTAGCCGCTGGTCTCTTCCGAAGAGCTTATCTACAGTGATTTATGTTCGCGATAGGGGCTGGAAGTCTTAGGGATGTACCGAATAAGAATATTCTCCAATTATCATATCCTTAGAGCTTTATATAACATTTGAGCGCCTCAAGGAGAGTTTCCGCGCTGGTTATCTTTGGTGTGTTATACACTAACCTGCAAGGAGAATGCAGCATAAGTTATCCCAGTTGATAGGCCACACCTTTTTTGCTTTTGCAGTTTGGACGGGTACCCATTTAGTCTTGGGCATGAAGAGTAACATCTTAAGAAGGAAGAGGAAGGTCCTTTTATCTTTTTCCCTTATCCTTAATGCTCTGCTATTGCTTCCTGTGATTATGGTGTACGCGCTAGGCTGTCTTAAGAAGTCTACTAGAATGCGACTAGCGCTAGGACTAACTAAGAAAGGTCAAGCTTTTCTTATAGAGCTGCAATTTGCAGAGCAGAAAAGGCCACAGTTTGCAGCATAAAAGCCGTGCACAACCATATTCTCTCCATCGTTACCCCAACTTACTCCATACTTTGCCTGAAAATTTAAAGGAGGCCAGCGTGCCGGCTAGAGTTCCGGACACTAATTTAAAAGCTACATTCGTCATAGATGGCATTTCTATTTTACTCTCCTACTAAGAGCGCATTCATTTGTTTTGGTACTGTCTTATTAAAAGATCAATCCATGACTTTTATACAGCACCTCACGCACTTCCATTCTGCGGGGGTATCGGAGCGCCGACCGCACCGACAGAGTGTTCCTGTGGCTCCGAGAAGGACGGCAGAGCCTAGAAGAAACAGGGTGTTTGGGCCGCTTTTTGATCTCTAATAATTAAATTACTTATCTTTTGACAGCCTCGTTGCATTGATGCCGCATCTAACTTAATTCTGATGACCGGACTAAACGTATGTCTGCTGATGATATATATGCCCTAAGCGAGAGTAACCGAGCAATCACACTTACCAAAGGACCTTACAATTTCGTCTGCTAATACGATGTAATATTAAACCTACATGGTTCATCACATGTCATCAAACATTTTGATAACACTTTAGTGGCCAAACGCTAGGAAATGCTCACAAACCCTGCATAGTATGGAGTCCTCCACCACAGGCGGAGACATCGGACCTCACGCTCCCCGACTAACAGCAACGCTTAGAAATCCAACTGTGATCCCGGATTCAACACCCATGAGACGGTACTTTTATATTAATGGTCGCACAGTCGGGTAACGACCGGGTTGCACGACTTAATGGTTCCGGTCATCAACACTTGTCTAAAATATATAGCTCTCCTGTGTTCGCATAAAGCATGGCTTCCGCATCAAAGGTTGTGTTTATCCTGGGAGCTGGTCCCCGTATCGGCATCTCGGTCGCCAAGCGCTTCCTAAAAGATGGGTATAAAGTTGCGATCGGAAAACGGAATCCTCGGACCCTGCACGATCCCGAACACAAAGACATGTACTCGGTTGCTGTGGATGTGTCTCAGCCATCGTCGGTTGCTTCTGCATTCAAAGAGGTGACTGAAAACCTTGGAATTCCCCAGCTAGTCGTTTACAATGGTGAGAAACTATGGCAGTGCAGTCGTGGTCATTTGTCGTTGGCCGTCATTTCTAATTCTATCATATTAGCTGCGCTTGCCACCTTCCCGGCAGATCCTACCAATCCATTCACCATTGCCCCAGACGCTTTTCAGCAAGACATCGCTGTCAATGCTACAGGAGCTTATGCTGCACTCTACCATGCAACATCCAGGTTCCTGCAGTTGAAGGAGCAAGACCGCACCGTTGCTCCGGCCTTTATCGCAACTGGAAATCTGACTCCGTTCATGCCTAAACCTCTTTTTGTTACCCTAGGAACTGGGAAGAGCGCTCTGGCCTATCTAATTAATATAGCGAATAAGGCGTATAAGGAAAGAGGACTGCGGTGAGTGAGCCACCATACTTGTAGAATAGCACGGAAATGACTGTGATATACCTGCAGATTTTACTACGTGGCAAAAACCTCTCCAGAAGGCGGGCCGCCACAGGTTGATGGACCGGAGTATGCCGAAGCATTTCTTCAGATTGCCAAAGGAGAGCTAGGATTGGAAGGGTGGGAAGTCCGGTTTACTGTGAACAACCAAGGGAATATCGTCGAGATATCTCATTAGTAAAGTAGAGTTCGACGAGGATGACTAAAATTTGACTATGTGGTGAATGAACTCTGAGGAATGGAAAAGAGCTTCAATATGCTCTTATGTATAGAGACTTATCTCAGTATGATTGCTGTTGGGGATACAATAAGTGGGCAGTTATTATGAATTCTGTATTACTCTCATGATGTCTGCGTTAGGGCTCTATTCAATGCACGTCATCATATTCAATGAGGTTCATTTACGCCAGAAGAATGAGGGAATCTGCTGGAAGGTTGTCTTGGGTATTATGTACGTTGTCCTCCTCTTATATGCTTTTTGTCAATGGGTATTGACTGGCTTGAAGATGCCGTATAAACTTCTCATGGCCATGACCGATGTCGCCAGCTATTACTGGTCGCTAGTCAAATATACCAGATATTTTTCCCACGACATCCCAAACTTGCAGAGGACCACAAGGCGGTTGGGATGGTGTTGATGCTGGAAGAAATGGCCCACAGCCAAGGAGCAATGCCCAATGGACTGGGAAAGAGTCTAACTGTAAAAACTTTCGACGTTGGTGCGGCTGTAATAGTAGAGACGTAGAGACTGCATTATTATCGAGCTGCGTGCGGAAAGATACTCTTCTGATTGATCCCTACTGTGGTTGCAAGCCACGCATGTATCCTCAAACAGCAGCAAAAGCAAACGGATCCCTCGTTCCATCCTCCTCCACATCCCAAACATACTCAATCTCTTGAGCTATCTCACTAGCCACATCCTTCCCATGTATATCCCTCACAAAAGCCAACATCATATCGATCCCCGCACTCACCCCAGAAGAAGTCCACACCTTCCCATCGGCCACCCATCTAGCTTCTCTGACCCAGCGCACCTCCCCCCTCAGCGCCGTCGTCGGCTTCCAAAGCATCTTATTAGTCGTCGCTCGTCGGCCATCCAGCACGCCCGCCCGCGCTAACACGCCCGCGCCGTTACACACGGACATGATGTATTTCACCGACGGGGCAATTGCCCGCACGAACTCGATGACGGGATCGATGAGGTGGGGAAAGCGGGTCCCCGCGCCGCCGGGCACGACGAGCACGTCTATCTTGCCCTTGGCGGTATCAGGCGCGGGTGCGTCCTTTAAAAAGTCGGCGAAAGTACCCGTTGGAAGTACTTCCTGGGCGCAGATCGAGCCTACCTGATGTGCGGCTGGATCCGGGGATCGAGTTGAGACGGGAGCGAGGCTTGATGCGAGGAGGGAGAGGTAGATCTGCTGTCTTTCTGAGAGGACGTTGAGGACTTCTAGGGAGCCGAACGCGTCGAGGGCTTCGAAGCCGGGGAAGAGGAGCATAGCGAAATGCATGTTGGGTGGGTTGTGTATGGTAGGAGGGGATTCTCGGTTTTACTGGTGAATTACCTTCCCTCTCACTAAAGGAGCCAGAGTGTTTGATTTATGTCTTCTGTAAAAGCAGGCCTGTCATCGTGAGAGACATGTCAGTTTTGGAGCGTGGCGTTGTTGGCGCCTCGCGCGGCGATAATTAAGGCCGACATGGAGGAGTGAGTCACATTCATGAATCCACTCTAGGCACTTTGGGACTCAGCTTTGGGACTCAGGGATATGAGCAATGAAAATGATGCTCACAATGCAATAGAGCAGCAGACGAGATTATAATCCTCTCATATGTCGTCAATCATGAATCATTGATGTTCTGTCAGCAGATACAGCAGGCAATCCAGCCCACAAATACAACATACAACACCCATTTTTAAAGGATCCACACATCATCTGGCCTGGTAGTCCGTTCATCTTGCGCTGCTCTGAATCCGGACCAGATGGGTCCAACCCATGTGTTAGCCCCGCAGTCGCACGGTGCCGGTGGCCTTCTGACACGGCTCGCCTGCAGTGGATCTCAATTGTATCAATGCTCTTTCGTATACGTATTGCCACGCTCGCAAACTAGCGACCTCACATTATGTTGGCCCTGGCACGTATTCCATTACCGAAAATCGGCTCTTTCACTCTAGATGAAAAGGGATACTTGAGTTTGAATAACCGGCCTCTGACTCTGGAAATCCATCAGCTGGAAAATGAGCACATACCAGTGGACATTCCGCAGGATGCTACTTATGCCACTGTCGACTCTTTTGATGAAAGGAGCTTCCGAATCCAGAGGTCACTGTAATAGGGGCCAGAAATGAATTTGACGAATCAAGTACAGTACAGTAGCATTAAGGGGCCGTTCTTTTACCTTCTGTCAGTGAAGAGGACAGACGGTCATTGTATACAGTATACATAACTATCCAACTTAGCAGAATGATTGTCAGATGGCAAAAGCATGTTGCATATGGGGCTATAGATCTTTGTCAACGCATTGCCACAAGTCAAAACTCGCCGCAATTTTGCGCACGTTGCTGCCACTGAGGAATGAGCAACTATTTTTTTTGTCGAATCTCCTGCCTTCCGTACAGGTATTAATTTGTTTAGCATTTCCTACTGCAAGAACTGGTCTTACAACTGTTGGTAATCTGAGGAAAGAAAGGGCCGAACCGAACGGTTACGAGGATTGTAGACCCCACAATATCCTACACATGTCTGGTGATACACATTTTTTTATTTTTTTTTTGCGTTCATTTACCCTGACCCCTCGCAAAAAGAGCGATATGCAGGCTACCACAACTTTATATATATCTTAGTATGTACATGTAAAGTATTCCACTTCCTGAAAACGAACTTAGAGCCTCGTCAAGGCTTGCCGTAGCCTAACTGCCGTTCCCATTGCTAGGCTGCCCCCGTGGCGCGCGACTCCAAGACCGCTGTGACGCCTCGGCAAAATCCAAAACGGCCTTGACCATCCTAGCCCGCGAGACGGTGTCTGATTTACCTTTCTTACCTTCGCTTGAGCCTCCCAGCAGACTCGGTTTAAAAATCTCTGTAGTCCCAGCTGGAATTTCAACGTATTGAGGGGCAGTAGCATTCTCCAGTCTAAGAACAAGCGAAGTTATCCCTTTTGAGTCTCGAGTCACGTTTACACTTCTTGCGTGTATACATATGCCTCGACCTGCGCTAGGCAAGTCTTTCTATACCCGCATCATGCCTGACATAATTATTGTTCATTTTCACGGGTTGGATCGCAACTATTGCTGGAAACAAAAAGATTGGTACTTGAAATAATCGCTACCAACGATGGCGTCTCCATTCCAAGCCCCTTTGAAAATGCGTGGCGCTTCAACCCAGCGACGGCCAAGGACCCGTCCGCATCTATCAGTACCCGAAACTCAACAAATACATCTTCCATTGCCTGGGATATGTCGTAGGGCTCCACGAACATGATCTCGTCCACAACGCTAGGATGGATACGGGTCGCTTCTGACGTTGCCTCCTCCTCGGTATGGCTACTAGTGGTGGAAGTTTCCAGTTGTTCAGACAAGGTGAGCCAGTTCTTCTGCACCGGCAGCACATTCAAACCATTGATAGAGTTGGGACTGGTGCCTTCGGGCGCCCGAGACGCAACGGAGTCCACTATTGATATCGAGAAAGATGGTGACGATGCTGCCGCTGACGACTGGAAACCGACCCCAATTACCTTAACCTGAGGAGCAAAGAGCTTAATAGCTATTCCAATAGCCTCCAGTGCGCCCCCAGCTCTCGCACTGCAAAAGACGGCCTCCAGATTTTTTACATCCTTGATTTGCTGCAGTATCTCCAAACCTACCGTTCCCATGCCGGCAAGTACGTGGCAATCATTCAACGGATTGATGTAAAGAGCTTGCTGTTGACATGCCGATGCCAGTGGAGTAATAGGGCCACACGCCGGCTGTTGCAAAACAACACAGCCGAGTTCTTTGAGTTCGTGGATCTCGCCCGCGGGCATGTAATCCGGTACGATAATGACGGCTTGCGTCTGGAGCAAACGTGATGCCCATGCGGTTCCTCGCGCATAATGGTCTGCAGGCGATCAGTGATAGAGTATCCTGTTGAGAACATCAGGGCCCTCACCAAGTGACGGTACCACCACACCTCTCCACCGGTCTTCACGAGATATCTGGCTCATAGAGTTGTAGACGCCTCGTACGTGCGGACCAAAGCCCAATTGCTGGTCCTCGCGTTTCAGGAAGACTCGACATCCTAATCTCTGGCTCAAATGGACAGCTGGAGAGAGAGCTGTTGGTTGCAGATCCGTGTAGACGGACGATATGACTATCAGCCGGGAGTACTAGAGTCGTGAGCGTTACTGTATAAGTTCATGTCATTGGTGGGAGAGAGAGGGTTTGGGTACACATACATCAGTTGGAGCAGTAGTGGACATCGTTGCACGACTTTGACGTTTTTCTCTGGCATCCGATGCTTCCTAAACATAGAGCGAGCGATAAGGCGCATTTATGCGAACTGAGTTTATTCAAACGTAGAGATGAAAGAAAGGAGAGCTAACTATAATCAGAAGCTACGAACAGTTACTAAACGGAGAGTAATGAATACGCGAGGAGAGATGGCGCAGTAGTGAAGACCAAATACCGATGACGAAACTGTCTGACAATGCAGCAAACTAAAGCACGGTCATCAGGGCTAATCTCGACCGCCGGTGACTGTGCAGGAAGAAAAAGTCTGAGGCTGTCAGCTAGCGCCCCACGGGGTTAAAAAAAGAAACTCAAGTAGGAGAAGATTTTGAATAGCTCTAACTGCTAGATCAGATCCCGGATACGCGCTTGATTAACTACGACCCAACAGCAGAGGGAGTACGGACATTGGGACAGGCCGCTTACGGCAGACGCCCTGGCCAAAACAAATTCGATTGAAAGTACTCGAGTCCATGTGAGCCACTATCCCGCTTTACAAATCGGAGGAGCCTCCTGACCTTAGCCAGGAGCCCAGCAGCCTCCTTTTGTCGATGAAGCCCAGCCAGATGGGCGCAGGGGCATCCTGCAGATTGATGAGTCCAGTCACGATGTCCGAAACATCTTGCGCCCTCCGTATAATGTTGGCAGTGCAGTACATGAATATGGCGGCCGCGCGTGGACGGTCAATAAAGCGGGCAATATCATATTCTATGGCGCTACAGAGGGCACTAATTGGCGGCCTGTGGCGTTGTAACGTTGACTCGCCCATGAATACTACCTTAGTGCTGCCTATTACGAACCCTGGAGGAACCATGAATAGCGCCGCCAGTGCCACTATTTGCCCTAGCGCATGGGGCTGTCGTTTCCAGCAAATTGCATTGCCTAACAGAGTGCACAGGTGGTACACGGCATTCCATCTCATAAGCAGATTAGCAATGGATTTAGTTCGCAAGGAGTGAGGTGCACCTAAAAACATCGTCAAGTCTATCTCGCAGCCTCAATATCCTCCCTCCGGACCCCACTTCGGTCACACATACTGCGGAAGATGCCCATCCTCTTCCACAGCTCCAGCGGCGGACCTAACTCTGCTATCTCGCCCTTGTCCATGACATAGATACGGTTGTATCCAATGATCGTTCGTAAACGATGAGCAATGCTCAGCAGGGTCTTTCCGCGGAAGTTACTGACAATGGTCTCCTGGATTTTCATGTCGGTCTCGGTATCAATCGAACTGGTTCCTTCGTCAATCACAATAATCCGACTGTCCCGTACCATGGCCCTGGCGAAGGCTAGAAGCTGTCGCTGGCCGAGCGAGTAGTTCGATCCCTCTTCATCCACAGGGCCATCCAGGGTGATCTTTGACATGCTGGACCCATCCTTCTCCGACTCCTGTGATTTATCATTGGTCGCATTGTTCGCATCCACGAGATGACTCTGTCGCAGGGCGTTCCAGAGCTCGGCGTCGGTGTGTTCATTGAAGGGATCGAGATTGGACCGCACTGTACCCCGGAAGAACGTCGGGTCCTGGGGAATTATGGAAACCCGTGCGCGCAGTTCATGCAGACCGATCTGAGAGATATCCACCCCATCAATGGTAATAGAGCCCTCCGCCAGCTTGACCAGTCGGAACAGCGCTGAAATGATCGAGCTCTTCCCTGCTCCAGTCCGACCGATGATTCCGATCCGCTCGCCTCCCGTGATGGCGAGGTTTAGTCTGTTAAGGACCAGCGGGAGCCCAGGGCGATACCGCATTGTGACGTTCTCAAAGGTGATTTGTCCCTGTTCAGGCCAGGTCGGACGTACCATCCCCAAGTCCAACGGAGCCTCTGGCTCTAGGCCTGCATATTCATGGACGCGTTCAGTTCCATTCATCGCACTCTCTACCTCTGCCAGCTGTCGCACAGTAAATTGGATGAGCTGTACAATGCTCAGACTGTAGCTCAGCACTAGACCAGAAATACTGGGAGATATGCTATATCGTTCGGCTACAGCAAGGATGCCGCTGGTGAAGACGAGCGCGTTGCCAATGCTGTCCAGACGCAGCGAAAGCCATCGCTGGTTGCCAAACGTTAGAAAGTGAGCGCTGTTCATGTCATCGATGGCCGACTGGACGCGTGAAATAAATTGCTGTTGTCGCCCATACGATCGAATGCTAGACGTCCCTGCTAACGCCTCACTGAACCGGGCATACACGCTTGAATCCAGCACAGCTTCGAATCGTTTCAATTCACGTGCGCTGGCCCGGTAATACGCTGTCCATATCACAAGAAGAACGGTCAGGGGCGCAATAGCGGCGGCGAACTAGGTTCCGTTAGTGGTGGTGCTCTTCATATATAAAGGCTGGCCAGCTCCCCTACATAGTAGAAGTACGAAATGGTAAGTATAAAGACACCAATGATCATACTGAGCACCACAAGATACATCCGCAAGGAATCTGTGAGGCTCATATCCATCACATCAATATCTTTGGTAAATCGATGGGTAATGCGACCCAGAGGCGTTGTGTCGAAGAATGACATAGGAGATCGTAAGACGTGCCAGGTAGCCTGATTGAGCATTGTGCGGCTCGCATTCGTACCAACCACACTTGTACACAGGGAGAAGGCAAACAGCAGGACTCCCTGGAGACATGCCAGTCCAGCGTATATGCCAATCTATACCATTAGCACCAGCCCCCGGTAGAATGAGAAGCATCTTACCCATTGACCCCGACTTAGATCAAAAGATTGGGCCGACCAGTAACTCAGCCAGAGGCCAGTCATGATATTAGCCCCACGGAAGCTGACAAGCAACAGGAAGATCCAGACGGCGTTCAGGATGCTTCCTGATGCGCGGATGTACGCCAAGTAGACGCTCCACGGAACGCTCTTGACCGCTTTGCCCTCTGCAGTCATTAGTGCCCCATCACCATGAAGCGAGACGGTGGAGTCGACACGCTCGATACGATCTTCAGAGTTCCCTTCATCTTTGGGCTTTCCCTTTTCATCACCTTCCTCGCGCTGGACGCTCAAGCCATCAAGCGATTGAAGTCCGCAGAGCGCTGGCGGAGATCGGTATATGTTTCAACAGCTCGGATCCTTCCTTCATACAACAGTGCCACGCGATCACAACGGTCGAGAACATGCAGTTGATGGGTAGCGAGAATCCGACACTTGTCTTTTAACAGGCCACAAATGGCGTGCTGGAAGATATGCTCGCCGACGTGTGCGTCCACAGCGGACAACGGATCGTCCATGAGTACGATGTCTGTGCGCGAATAGACGGCCCTCGCCAGGTTCACTCGCTGTTTCTGGCCCCCGGAAAGATTGATTCCTCTCTCTCCGATCTCCGTCATGTCCCCTGCAGGCAGGCTGCGAAAGTCCGCTCGAAGAGCGCACGCATCGACCACCTTATAGTACCAATCCGAATCGAACGGCTGCCCAAAAACAATGTCATCACGAACCGTAGCGTTCTGGATCCACGCATATTGGGGACAAAAGGCTCTAGAAGCTCCCAGTACCATAGTGCCCCCTGTGCCGCGCATCTCGCCTGCCAACGCAGCGAGCAATGATGTCTTGCCAGCGCCTACGGTGCCCACAACGGCCAGTAGCTCGTTCCGTGGGACTGTTAGATCCAGGTCATGAAGCTGGAAGACTGACTGCGGTGCTGAGGCGGATTCAGGCGCCACAGACTTGTCAGTACCCATGCCTCTCTCCCAGGTAAAGCTCGCGTTGCGAAGTTCCACCGCAGCGGCCATATTCAAGTCCCAGATAGCCTGTTCTTCATGTTCCTCTGCCTGTAGAAACTCTTCTATACGTCGGACGGAGGCTAACGCATCGACAACTTGTCCAATGGCCACGGGGAGCCAGTTCAGCGGAGTGCGCAGGGAGTTGAAGAGCGCAAGCGACGAGAATATAGTCGCCGCGTCCAATGCATGGTTCGAAAGTGCAAAGGTAATGAATGCAAACAGTGTGGCGAAGATAGGAAGGGCCATCGATACTGCTCCAATGGCGCTCCGCATGATCAGCAAAACCTGAACCGACCTAATCTCCTGCGCTCGTATCTCGTTCAGACGATCTTGGAAGGCTCTTTCCCAAGCAAAACATTTGACAAAGCGAACCCCCTGGAGTATCTCTTGGGTCAAGCTCACCCGGCGGTCTGCAACAGCATTGATCATATCCCTCCGACTTGCTAGGAACTTTACCACTTGTGACAGGCTGAACAGGCCAATGACCAGGAATCCAACCCCCGGTAGGGCACTGTAAGTTAAGTTGATGATAACCAGAATGACAGCAAGTAGGATAGCGAGGGGACTGGTCCAGACGAGGTGAACCACATTGGACGCCTGGAAGATCCGCTGCGTGTCGTTAGACATCAGATTCATGATACGGCCATTCGTCCAACCCTCAGACTCTGACCCTGAGTTGCTCTTGCCTGTCGCCCCAACCTTTTCTCTCATAGACAGTCGTAGGGATTTCTCGAAGATGGCGGAGATCAACACACTGCGCGTCTGGCCCCCCACGACCATAGACAGGTAGAGAAAGTGTGTGTCGCCGAGACTCTGGAGAATCTGGATCCCCAGGATGCCTAGCACGAGGCCTACTCCCCTTCCAATCTTAGGGATGGGCTCCCCGTAATGATGAGCGTTCCACGCATCCTGCACAAACGCAATCAGATAACGGAGAGTGAAGGGAGCAAAGATCAAGAGGACGTCCGATAACAGACGGCAAATCCCGCCCAGCCAGATCTCGCGCCGAAATGTATCGTGTATGGCTCCAAGCAGTGGATGCTTTTTCTTCTGGGCAACACGCAGCTGAAAGCTTTCTCGCAGTTTGCTCGAGAGTGGTACGACAGCACGGTCTGGGTTCACCAGCCAGATGTCCTCATACTCCAACGGTCTATGATATCCAGTCTGGGAAAATAAATTAGTGCTTGGCTATACAAAGCTTCCAAGGACATACACTCATGTGCTCATTCATCCAGGAGAATGTTAATTTGCTCCAGAACCCAGCGCCGTACTCCTTCGATACCTGACGCTCGCTGGGGATAGGCTGAACCTTGCCCCATCGCCAGCGGCCCCAGGACCACTTCTGGCACTGCTGGATACACTGTTGTTGTGCATCGATTTTTTCGCCCTTGCTAGAAGGTTCCGCCATGTTGAGAGGCCTAGCGCGCAGTGCTTCTCAGGGACTACCTGCCACAGTTCAGAGATGAGAAAGCGATCTTACAAGTCCCTGGAGGGAAATGATGGAACATGCAATTGTGGCAGAGTGAATTAACAATTTGGCTCGGAACATGTCCATGTGCGATAGGAGTGGAGGGGCCGGGTGAGACAAAAGAAACGGCCAGTATACCCCTGCCACCGCTAGGCTTATCCCGCCAATGACTGCCCACCGCGGGCCAGCGTCAATATAGCCGGTCATGATGTTGCATTCACAACCCTTGCACCATGCGATGGCGCAATTGCCAGTCGCATACCTTTGGGCTGATTGGCGTGCGGAAGCCGCTGATCGTCAGCAGGTGGTCAGAAACTTGCAGTAGAACAGAGTCAATCTCCCATAAAAAGAGCACGGCTGATACTCGCTGTAGCTGAATACTTTATGCGGTAGGCTGCGATGTATACAGTGTTACAGCTATGGCGCATTGGAATCGATGCTCTCTAGTGACCAGTCTTGGTGAGCGACGGTTCGCTCTTGGAGTCATAGTGTCACCAGAAACTAATTGGGGCAGGCCGATACCAATGCCAGTGGCGCTATTACCAATCGATCGATGGCTTTCCGCGAGCTTCTTTGGACCTAGTTCTTGCTTGGGAGGTCGATAGTGAACAGAGTGGGGAGTCTTGTGTTGGGATTGCAGACACGGTGACCCTGGACCAACCTCTACCGGTCCTAAAATATCTTCAAGAGCAACTGGTATTGGCCAGACGCCCTCCAAAGTCGACTCTCCTGAAACTCATTCTCCCATGCGTGCCGGGATATGTGGTCAAATCCGACCTTCTGACACAGCGGCTGGAGTGTGTTGAAGCTATGTGAGTAAGGTCAGGAGCTTTCTGCAGCCTTTGCAGCATGTATCTCCGCCAATATGGAACGGGGCAAGCAGTGAGGGGCTCATGGACGGCATGTCATCCGCTGTGGCCATGATCAACCTTACTGGAGAGGATGTCATCGTTTTGGACCGTCTTGATTCCGATCTCGTGTGTAGAATCTCGCTCCCCTGGCTATCATCAATCCCAGTCACTCGCAAGCGCATTGCGGTAGTGGTGGAGCCAGTCAATGTCCTCCAGACGCGACGACGGTGGGAATGTGCCGCCGCATTGGGAGTGGACCTGGTGGTGATCAGTACGGGTGATTGGTTCCCCGACAGTCATGAACTACGCTACCTCCGCGAGGGATTCATTGTGGCGGACATCACGCCCAATGCTGGGCTGGCAACGCGTATTGTGGACGCGGTGCGTTCTTACCCGTCACCAATCGACGGTATCTACACCACCAGCCATCACTGGCTGATCGCTGTTGCAGACGCTGCCGAGATCTTAGGGCTACCTACTGCCCCAGCGACGGCGTATCGCATCGCATGTGACAAATCTGAGACTCGAGCACTCGAGCCGGGCGACGCCAGCGTTCTGGTCTCCGGCGTGGAGGACCTCAATTCGCGGGCCGAGCTGCGAGAGAGCCTTCGCTATCCTGTAGTGGTGAAGCCCGTGAACAGCGACGGGAGCGAATGTGTCTTCAAAGTCCCGGATGTTACGGAGCTCGAAGCAGCAGTTGTCAGAGCTGCTGGGCATAGAAACTCAGGACGGGTGCTGATTGAACCTTATATTGATGGACCAGAGTTTGATGTCAATTTGGTCCTCTGTGACGGCGAGGTGGTCTTCTGCGAAGTCTCGGATGATTTCCCTTCGGCCGCGGACCACCAGAGCAGTCTCGGGTTCGATGCGCCGCACTTTGGAGAGACGCGCGTGGTTATGCCATCCGTGCTTCCGGCCCGTGAGCAGACATTGATTGAGCAGAGTATGGGGGCCAGCGTTCGCCGCCAAGGGTTCCGGCACGGGGTATTTCATGTTGAGGGTCGAGTCCGCCAGTCCAGTGTGCGTTTCCAGCAACTGGATGATGACCTTGGTTCCCTCGATCTACGTCCCGCTAAAGTCGCCCCCGACTCAGAAACATCGGAACCCTTGGTCTACTTACATGAAGTCAATGCACGTCCCCCGGGCTATAACAGTTGTACATCCAGTCTGGTCACGTATGGGGTGGACTACTGGGCGCTTCAGATTCTGTGTGCGGTGGAGGACTGGCAGCGAGTAGGAATGCTATCTCAAGGCTTTATCGGTGGTGCCCAGGGGGCTGCCATGGTCATGAATGCCGTTGTAGCGGTGGACGTCAGTCTCGTCAAGCAGATTCATCCTGAGATCGACCCGGTCACAATCTCTAGACGGTTGCCTGTAGGCCCGATGGATCCCATGGGTGAACTCCGACAAACTCACCCTAGCCTCACGCAAAGCGTTGTACAGAGCATCGCTGTGTTGAGCAGTGGACGATCCTACGGGAACCAAGCGTCGACTTGGTGGTGGCTGGCTACGTTCCTGTTGTTTGCGTCTCGGCGGGAGGACATCCTGCTGATAGGAGAAGACTTGACACGCAAGTACGAGAGCATTGTACATCGCGCGAATGCAACGGCCCGCTATCGTATGCCTGGTACAGTCGGCAAGACGAAGTGTTAGCCTGGCCATATGTCTAACTGAGAATTCAGGGGCATGGCTCCCCCGCCCCAGCGGCATTAGTACAAGGGTACCTAGGTAGCCGAGCCGGACTGACGAGGAGGGGTGTCAGACGTGCATTGCTTAGGGTGTAAGACAGTCAGATACGAGCCTCGTTGATGTGCATGTAGATGTCAAGATAAATCAGATGTCCTCCATCGTGAATTCGCAACCTCTTTAACCAAGGGAGTTGAATTTTGGTAGCAGCGTTTGAGTTCTTTCCAATTCTACAATGGGCATTTTATGTTCCAAGACAGGTGCAGAAGACGCGCCCGACTTCCAAAGCGCCGAAGCGTATGTGCACACCATCCTGGAGTGCTACCATGGGATCGTGAATCTCTATCCTCTAGAAGGAGACGAAAAGATAGAGAAAGAGGTCATGCCGGTATTTCGAAAGCTGTACGGGGTCATTGCACACACCACAGTTGACCCCAAGACGGAGCACCTGGTATACAGATCCCTTTTGTCGGAACGATCATCAACCTGGCGCTGATGAGTCATAGATTCTGAACGACGCACGCATAAGGAAAATCACTCCACATCTTCGGCGCATTTTCTCCGATTGCGAATGTGTGTTTGAGGAAGTATGGGCCGCCAAGGTGATTGCAGCGACCAGCGTAGACGAAGGTATAACATCGAGCCCATCACCTCGCCAAAACCGGAAGAGTATTCATATCGCTACAGGAAATCGCGCTCTACATTCCCTCCCGCTTCTATACCTTTATGACTTCCTTATCGCCATGGAATGGAACGCGGCGCGCACCGTGCTCCGGCAGTGTCCCCAGAAGATGGCAATATTGGGCTCAGGCCCTCTGCCTCTGACGGCCATCCGAATCCGGGAACTCGCGCAGCAGGAGGGCCAGGCAGTGTCTTTCCACCTCGTAGAGCGCTATGCCTCGCGAGTACGTCAATCGGAGCAAGTTTTGGAGAAACTGGGTCTGGCGGGCTGGACCACTCACCGAATCGCCGACGCCGCAGACCAATTCGGTCTGAGCGAGTATGATGCGGTATACTTCGCTGCATTGGTCGGATCCACGCGCGAGGAGAAAGAGAGCCTCCTTCTAGGTGTGGTCAGTCGCATGCGGAAGGGCGCCATTCTCATTACGCGCAGCACTTACTCGCTGAAGCAATTGGCCTATCCGGTAAGTCCTTGTATATCCCACTATCCTTTTCTGGATGAGTTCACAAAAAAGCTAACGGGAGACCAGGCAATTGAACCCACTAGTCTCCGCCTGAAGGAGCGGTTGCAACCGATCCTCACCGTCCATGGTTATGGAGAGCCGCAGGGGTCGGTGTCAGCTTCGGTCATCATTTCACAGGTGGTGGGATAGAGTTTGCCAATGACAGCGAATTTTTAGAAACTTTATGTTGAGCTAATGCATGTATGACACGCCAGTGTCGCCATCGCTAGTATCGGCTGATGGGTAGTTAATGCAAGCTTCATTGCGTCGTTATGTATTTCTGGGCCTTTTAACCAGTAGCTCCACGTTGGAAGCCCTTACTCCTTCACTACTAGTATCAGAATTGGTTAATCTCCTGTTACACCTATGGCTCAGTCCAGTTTTAGCAAGCCCTTTCCCCAGCCGGTCACTGGATATACCCAGCCCTTTTGGCGGACGGAGCCGCATAAGCTGGACACCTTTCAATCCACCCCACAGCTACCGGAGTCAACGGATATTTTGATTATTGGAGGGGGCTATGTTGGAGCCTCTATCGCCTATCATCTCCTGAAAGGCGATGCCAACACTGAACCGCCTTCCACGGTGCTCCTGGAGGCGCGGGAAGCGTGTTCTGGTGCCACCGGGCGTAACGGTTTGAACACAAATCGATAGTACAAAGTGTACCCGGCAATCGCTGATTGTCTAGTAGGGGGTCTTTTGAGGCCTGATATCTACAGCCTCACGTCGCGGTATGCAGAACGCTATGGCATGGATGCCGCGGAAGAGGTAGTACGTTTTGAGATGGCGCATCTGAACGCCCTCAAAGACCTCGTGCAGGAAGAGGCTATTGACTGCGAGCTTACTTTTACTCGTTCATTCGACGTATACTTGGATCAAGACGAGCTCGGCAGGGTCAAGGATTTCTACGACAGCCTAGTTCGTCGCGGCGTGGAGTTCATGAGAGACGTTATATCCCACCCACACACAGAGATCGAAGAGGTCGGCGCGATTATCTTCCCAATTCCCCATCACCGCTATAACAACGGGTGGCATTGACTGTTAATAGAAGACGAATGTCCGCGACGCGCTGGGCGGGTTCAGTTTCCCTGCAGGCCAGCTTTGGCCGTACAAACTCGTTATGAAGCTTCTAGAGATTGCCGTCTCCCGAGGGCTCAACCTCCAAACCAACACCCTAGTCACCGATATCGCGCAGCGGCCTCCTCATGATGGGGGATGGCGCGTCACCACCAGTCGGGGTACTATACATGCACGCCGAGTTATATTAGCAACAAATGCCTTTACTAGCGCTTTGGCACCCGAGTACGCGCGTGCGATTGTACCATGTAAAGGGATCTGCTGCCATGTAGCCGCTCCTCCGGATGAGACTCTCCGGAAGTTACCTGGGACGTATTGCATTCGATTGCATCCTGGTGCAGTGGTGTACTTGATTGACCGGGGGCAAGGATCAATCATCGTCGGAAGGGCCCAGCATACATTCAAGGCGGCACGGGAGCAGTGGTACAATAACCCAGATGATGCCAGCCTGATCGAGAATGCGGAAGGTTTCTTCGATGGATTCATGCAGCGCACGTTTCTCGACTGGCAGGATAGCCATCCATCTATCAAGCATATCTGGACGGGAGGTGAATACATCCCCCTGATGGCTATGATACATACCGAAGACTAACATTCCTGCACGCCAGTCATGGGATATAGCGCGGATTCTTTGCCACATGTGGGCGAGATCCCTGGCAAACCTGGCCAGTTTATTGCAGCGGGCTTCAATGGGCATGGAATGCCAGTTGGCTTCTTGGTGGGTAAGGCGATCGCTGACATGGCCCGGTATTCAATTGCATTCAAGGCGACGGGCTTGCCACGACTCTATAAAACCACTCTCGCACGCCTGAGGCCTGTTGATGATGATATATTGAATTGAGGGCTGATAAGGACACGTTCAGCGGCATTCGGTCTCTTCTAGTGGATTTATCCATATCATGTACGTTATATATACCGGATACAGGGAATTAAGGGGTAGCACAATCGACACTAGATTTCACTGAGGTCTACTGGTGACGGTCGAAGCATGCCAGCTCCTTGTCAAAGAACCTTGCTAATGCCGCATTTATCTGATCAGACTCCAACAGAAAGCCATCATGACCATCGGAGCTGTGAATGGGCTCAAAAACTGCCTGAGGAATACCGGCGGCCATCTACCGCTGTTCGGAGTATGGATAGAGAACGTCCGTGGGGATACCAAGAATAAGAACGGGCTGCTTGATCTGGGACAAAGCTTCTGCGACAGGGTCATTACAATCGGCCGTAACCCTTCCGCGCGAGATATCGTGTCGGTCGATCCTATCGGCCATAGCAATATAGCAGTTTGCGTCGAAGCGAGCGTTGAATTTCTTCGCTTGGTATCGCAAGTAGCTGTGGACGGCCATTTCGGAAGACGAATTTGCGTATCGGGTTGTTTGTTCCCTGATTGATGAACGATTGTCGAGCTGCGTCAATCTCAACGGTGTGAGTTGTGGGCTGGGTTTCTTCTTCCCGTGCACATCGACCCTAGACGATGATATTGAACTGGTGGAGGAGGCGAGGGGCGTCGAATGGTCTGACGACGGGCTTGAGGAGACATCAGTCTCTGTAGATGAGACAGCTGCCACAGTCTTTCGTCCGAATCGAGACTCGAATGAAGGGTGTGCGCGGTACGTTAAGAGAGCAATCAACCTAGCTGCTGCAAGACCATCTACTGGAGGATCATCCATATCGTACCAGCCACCATTGAACTTGGGATCACATCGAATGCTCCTCCTTTGCGTCTCAGACCAGGCCATACTCCATGCGTTGGTGCGCGCGGAAGTCGCAATTGCCACTATGGTGCGGACATATTGCGGTCCCATGTACGCCCATTCCAAGGCCAGCATGCCTCCCATGCTACCCCCGATCACGCAAGCCACCTGTCTGACGCCCAGATGGTCAAGGACCTGCTTGTGCAATCTGATAGCCTGTCAGTTATATATACTGGAGCAGGGGAGTCAGGGGCTACCTACCTCACATCGTCCCGGATGGATGTCGAGGGAAACAGCGGGCCATAGTAGCCAAGCGTGGGATCTCCGTTGATCAAGGTTGTTGGAGCGGCGGTGCCATAGGGACTTCCCAACGAATTCAGACATATGATGTAGAACAATTGCAGGTCCAGGACATATCTGTGCCCTATCAACCTCCACCAGCTAGCGACGTCGGTGTTTCCGGAGAACGCATGGCATACCACGACAACATTGTCCGCTGTCGGTGCCAGTCAACCATATGCCGTGTATGCCACCAGAACATTGTAGAAGACAGCTCCGGAGTCCAGTTAGAAGTGGTCCAAGATCACTGAACTTGCCATTTTGCATTCTGCATGGACTTGAAATGCGTGCTGCAAAAAATTGCTCTTCATGTTTGTCTCCCTGTGAGAAGTTATTTCCAGGTCCCCTGCTTCATAGATCTAGAGAGGCCGAAGGAAGTCGCTCATAATGCAAGCCTGCATTACCCCTTGTAGGGCAGCGTCAGACTTGCATAGCAATCAACAGTCAGAATTCCAGGGCCCATGTGCACTCATGCAAGGCTGACACTTGGCTGCATGGTGAGATGACATTCCCCTTACACCTTACGACACCACCGCGGCTCATTACAATGCGTCTACAAGCCATAAGGCACAGGTGCATTCATACGGAGAAACCATCTGTGCCGTTTACTAACAATATTTTCTTGACATTTCCCCCTATTAATCCCACCTAGTCGGTCCGGGAACGGATTTTAGAGCACCACAATAGCCCCAACATTGATCACCAAAGGACAGCGCTTTGACACATTACAGCTCCATGCGGGGTAAGTCTCTATCAGGGACATTTGAAGTAAGAGAACCAATGGTTGTGAAGACATATCAAGGAGCCCTACGATGCCTGTAGCGTCCCTCTATACACAAGTGCTGTATGTTCCAAACAGACCCATTGGACGCGCATGAGGCTGACCCATACCATAACGCAGTCTTTTGTCATTCCTAGCTCAGACCATGCTGTCCGCTCCCTGAATGGCGGGAATACCAATACCAATGTCTACAGTCGAGTGTCCAATGTAGGTTAACGTGCGTTCTCCAGAATTAAGCCTGGGAGTCCTGGCCTAGCTTACTGTATACCACCAGCCTACAGTTCACGTCTTTGAACAACGAATGGCCGCGCTGGAGGGTGGTGGCGTTGGAGTTGCCTTCTCATCAGGTGCTGCCGCAGTGCTGATGGTGATGATGACTCTGGCGCGTACCGGATCAAACATAGTGTGCAGCGAATCCCTTCATGGGGGAACGTACCACCAGTTCAAGACCCTTTTGCCCTCCATCGGAATTGAAGCGCGCTTCATCAAAGACGGGTATACGACCCACGATATCCAGGCCTTGATTGACGAGAACACCAAGTTGGTCTTTGCCGAAACCATCGGCAACCCTCGGTTTACGGTAGTGGACTTTGAAACCCTATCGACAGTGGCTCATACGAACGGCCTCCCGCTGATTGTGCGTCTCATCTGTATCCTACAGTCCCATTATACACTGACACGCAACTGTATCTAGGTGGATTCGACCTTCGCTGCGGGGGGCTATTTCTGTCGCCCCTTCGATCATGGGGCCAACATTATTATCCACTCGACCACCAAGTGGATTGCCGGCCACGGGACCAGTGTCGGTGGTGTGGTGATTGACAATCCCCAAATTGACTGGTTGAAGTCATCCACGCGATATCCACAATTCCACGGGGGTCGCGCCGGCACTGGGGATCTGAACCTGTATCAGACGTACGGGCGCAAGGCATTCTCTGTCTTCCTGAAGTTCGAAGTGCTGAGAGACACCGGGCGTGTCTGGTGGCGCGAGCCGCCCACGACATGCTCATGGGGCTGGAGACGCTGTCTGTGCGTTGTGAGCGGCAGGCTGCCAACACCAGAGCTGTTGCTGAGTGGCTCCGGAGCAGGCCAGAGATCAAATGGATACAGTATCTCGGATTTGAGAAGCACGAGTCCTATTCGCTGGCCAGAAAATACCGGGTATGGCACCGTTCTGACATTTGGGCTGAAGGGGGGAAAGGACGCTGCGCTGGCGTTCGTTGCTCGTCTTCGATTGATAAAAAACACAGCCAAGTAAGGATGCTTTCCAAGGAATCTTGCTAGAATCCGCATTACCTTTCCAGGCCCGCACTAACAAGTCATGGTTAAGTGTCAGTGATTCCAAAACCATCATCATCCATCACTGGTCCACGACTCATACGCAGCTCACCGACGCAGAGCGGCACACTGTAGGCGTTACAGAGGATCTGCTGCGGCTGTCGCTTGGAATTGAACATGTTAGCGATATCTTTGAGGATTTACGTCAGGCTTTGGAGGGTGAAGCGGACAGTCTTAGAGAATAGGCACTGATAAGGACAGGGTGCAGATAGCAAGATCTGTATAGACCATTAGTTACTTTCGTTTGATTTGTTGATGTTGTCGTCGTTAAATTGTCTCTTCTAAACTACTGTTAGCAGTGCGTTGTATAGTCTAGGTCTCTGGTCCCGATACAGAATCGCATCCCCTAGCCATCAAGCAATCTCAAATCTATCGTTATTTAAGAGGTTCCCCTCTTAGTGATCGTACGTATGAAGTCGTCCAAGCAGGTTTGGGGACTGTGGAGGTCCACTGCAGTGGCTATTGTGGTGAATAGAGATAGTAGGTTGGGAAACTATAGTCATCTCAGTATCATTACCCCAGAAATACTCTAAGTATGACCTGCTTAGTTCATACCTAGTCTTTGAGTAGGCCTTTCAACTGTTGCATAGCACTGAGCTGGCTATGAGACAGACTTGCCTCTCGCGGAGCCCCATCTGCACTGAATCCCCTGAGTAGCTCAGTGTAGGTATCTTGGCCAGATATAGGCTGAAGCTTCCCCATGAGGTCATGTAGGTCTCACTGATAGAACTCCTCTGCGGTGCATAGGATCTGGTCACAGTAGTAGGTTCAATCCTTCTGATTCCACGTAGCTGATGCAGAATGGAGCTCGGCCAAGAACCATTGAAGGTGACGTTGTTAGCTCAATCACTGTGCCTGCGCAGCGCGAGACCCCTTGGGAAACTATACTGTGTAGTATTGGGTAACCATGTCATCCACTGTAGCAAACCCCAGCGATTCTAGAATCACAAGGACTGAATGGAATTGATTGCTTTGGTCGGCTTGGGCACAACATATTTCATTATGCTGTGGCCATCTTGGCTGCCTGAAATCGTCAGGAAGGCCAGAGTTGACTAATAGATTATAGATATCCATAGCATCACAGCCAATATCCTTGGGGTTATTCTGTTTTCTGTCGTGGGTGGGGAACACTACACTGTCCAGTGCTGATGGCAAAACAATTTCTATGTTATTCCTGCTCAACAGTTCCAATTCACTATATGGTAATGTCGATGCTGCCATCTCTGAGCCATCCAGGCACATGTTCCCTGGTGGTTGTAGATAGGGTGCATTAGGAAGGCTAGTGGACGAACTAACTCTGCTAGCTAAAAGTGGTGTACATATCTGGGCATAAGAATGGTGACTCTGCCCAGCAAGCTGTTAATAGATTATAGGAGCTGCAGAGGAACTCAGTTGCACAGGGTGCATATGGTCCCTGAAAACCTAGCTAGAGCTTCTGCAGTCCTAATGAGAATAAGCACATAGGAACTTGTGGATATGCCATGCCATGCATGTACTTGACTTACTCTATAGCAAACTCTTAGATCCCTAACTCCCAAATCTTTCTACCTGTCTGCCCAGTCAGTCATTTTTTGTTTTTTAACTTGGCGTTAAAAGGCTCACAGTAACGACGTTGGGCCAGTCAGTTCTGGATTCTTTTACGCAACTATGCATCCGATATGCCTGACTACTGATTTTCACCTACTCTATTCATTATATTAGCTGATTGTCACTGGGTGCACTCCTTCTTTTGTATAGGACAGGGACTCACTGTAACAGGACATCCCGGTTATCTATAATGGTGGAGGGGAAGATTTAGAGTAACTGAGAGAATGATAGGGGACAATCAACACTATAACCCTACCTGTCAAATATGTGTCACACCCTGGGATCCGTCTCTGCTGTTCTCTGCTAGTCAACTACTTTGGGAACGGGATGATATAGTCCCTGGACTATATCCGATACTTGCCTAAGGTCTACTGATGGGTAACCTGAATGGTGCAGGGATACAATGATCTGAATGGGATCAAGGACAACCAAAGGTAACACAAGAATAATAACAGTAGAGATAGAAGCAAGGCCTATTGAGTACGTATACTCAATAGTAGAGAGTAACTGATGAATTGGACTAGTGAACTTGTACTCAAGTGAGATTAATGTATTGAATGTGAGGAACTAAACTAAGAATGCTAGATACAGTATGAATAAGTGTCCTTATATATCCAGAGTTCCTCTGAGAGTAGTCGTGGTAGATGGTATAGTGGTATACTAGTAGATGGGTTTTCAATTAGTATATAATTTATGTTGTATACCTGTATACCATGTCACATGAGGGGCTGTATTCAGCATCCTTAGGGCAAACCCAAATTATCCTCTATAAGGTTGTGGTATTACCATTCAGTAAGCAACTACTGAACTATTTTTCTGTGGAAACCTATCTGGATTAAGTATTCCTCTAGATCGTGCCCTGATCACTCTGGGATTGACTAGTGATCATTGATCCTCAGGTTTCTGCCTGTCACATCCGCCCTGCACTAGTGCGGCTGTGTTAGTGCCATAACATCACCTCCCCCTCTCTTAGTGTTTTATCCTTGAAACTTGATTTAAAAGGACAGTGCTTCCCAGGTAGGTGTGTTCTTAAGTTTTTCTCCTAGCTATGTTTTGCTCATTATACTAAAGTGTTATGCTAACACTATTCCTAAAGGTGCTCCTGCTCCCAAACTCCCTTGTGAGCATGATCAAGTCACTGGTTATATCTATTAAGCTAAGTATATTATTAATAACAGTTTTGTCCCTTCTTTTCCTTATGATTTTTGTGCTTTGTACAGTGAAGTTTGCGTGATGGACTAAACCTATAAATATTTAAAGTATGCCTCATGTACCTGTCAGGGTCACACATACAAGAAGGACTAACACTATAATGGCCCAGTACCCGGGGGGGTACTCATACAAATTCTAGGGTTAGCAAGGGGGGGGGTACACAGGGTAACTCAGTACCCC